>JAOTQG010153852.1:0-18530 GCA_025631175.1 Iris virginica
TATAGCTGGTCAAATGGTAGTTAGTTAGTTAAGTCTTTTTGTGTTGTTGTTAGAGAGAGAATTTTCTGAATCATTGGTTTAAGGGTTTTCTCATTTAATAAATCAATTTGATTTGATCAATCAATTCTTGATCAATCTTCATGAAAATTATCAGGTCTAGATGGAATACGATTCTCATTCGTGCCTGTACAAACTTTACGCGGGTGGAAGAAATATCATCTTAGAGAAAGGCAATAGTGGGTGCCTTGTTTGGTTGGCTGAGTCTCGGGCACAGTTTGTTCTTATAAGCTTTCCCCTTGGACCAGAGCTATTGAGCTATGAGTTAGAGACTGCCCCTGTCGTTAAAGATGCACATTCATTTTTTATTTTTTTCAGTGTTTTCTTAGAGGTTAGGCCCCTTCCGCCTCCTTCGATTTGGTTTGATTTGATTTGATTTTTTAGATTGGGCTTTGTAGTCTCCCTTATTTTTTACACCCATAGGAGAGAGAAAAAAAGAAAAAGAAAAAAAGAAACAGTAAAATCGATTACAGAAAAATCGTTCTTCTATGAATCATGCCGTTCATATCACTTTTCAGAGCATGGTTCAGTTCCATTGGTGCCGTTGCCCACCACTTGAATCGATCATCTTGTCGAATAGCCATTCGAGCCATCATGTCCGCAGGGGAGTTAACTTCCCGAAATATTTGATCAACTCGGACATCCCAGTTTCTTACCATTAACTTTCGAATGCTAGACACCAGTTCCTTATGCCGGGAGGAAGTCTCCTTTTCTCCATTAATCGCTTGAACCACATCCCCATTGTCTACATATAAGATCACTTTTCGAAAACCTCTATCCCACACATTCTTCAAGCCAATAAACGCACCCTAAAGTTCAGCTCTATAGGCACAGCATCTCCCTAATTTTTTAGCAAAACCCCCAAGCCAACAACCATGAGTATCTCGAAGTACACCCCCGCAAGATGCATGTTTCCTTTGCTAAGAGCCACCCCATCCGTATCAAGGCTAACCCAACCATCAGGAGGTGGTTGCCATTTCATAATCACATAAATCGGTTGAGGCTCAGCTTCGCCAATTTCCTTAAGAGAGGAGAATGCATCTAAGCATGCTTGAATGGAAAAACCAAAATCTTTTTCGTCAAAGAGGTACGATCATCATTAAACACCCGACCATTTCGTCATTTCCATAGCCACCAACAACCAAACCCAAACAACATAGTCCAAGACACCCCATTCGGCATGATCTTCGTCAGTTGGATATTACGACGAATATCCATTGCGCCAATACGACTTGCCAGAACTTTCGTGCCTCCACACAATCACGCAACACATGCAATATAGATTCGCTTTTCCCTACACAAAGATTGCATTCATCTATTCCTGACATATGCCTTCGAAACCTTTCTCCATTTGTTAGAAGACGACCATGTGTGACCAGCCACAGAAAAGTGCGAATTTTTTGCCGACCCTTCCATGACCATAATGTCGTCCAAGCCTTATCAGCTGTAGCCAAGTTCTCAGAAATCAATGATTCATAAGATGATGCAATCGTGAATTTACCGGACGCATTGTGCTGCCAGAAACACGTGTCTTCGCCTAGTTCTGCCATTGGAGGTATGGAATTTTGGAGTTCCAGTAACACAGAATGATGCAAACAGCCTTCCAAACTATTTACACTCCAAACCTCATTTTGATCTATGAACTCCCGTAGTGGGCGACATAATTGATACGGCCGGAAATACTTATATGATGTGTTTGCTTTCCTTAATGGCATCTATAATTCCATACCACATAGAAGAATTGCTACATTAGGCCAAAAAAAGCACCCGGAAACAACCACCCAAAAGAAAAAACACAATTTCAATTTTGTAGTGAGTGAATGATACGACAAGGCTGAGTCCGGATCTTCCATCTCATTGGTTGTTCTACTTTTCGTTTCATCTTTATGAAACTCCATCTCAACCGTTTAAAAGATGATTCTAAAATTTTAAAATATATGTTAATTTTTAAAAGTTGTGGAACAGAAGAGAAACACGATTGAAATTGAAAATCTCGATTCGATAAGGCTTGTCTAAGACCTTATTCGCCCTTCAAAAATTGTCTCGTTTCTTTGTCGAAAAATCAACCTAAGATAATACTTTATCTATGGTAAATAACCAAATGAATAGTGAAAAAAGAAAAACATAATTCCCAAAAAATACAATTTTTAAGAAAGCACGACATCTCTATCATTCTCCCTACTCCACCTCTTTCTCTTTTTTTCTAGTAATATATATATATATATATATATATAGTAAAATGATCAGCTACAAACCACAAATATCGTACAAACCTGCGAATCTGTTGTATCTTCGTTAATTTTATTGTATCTTAATTTTTTTTTTTGTATCTTAGTAAGACAACGTTGTATCTTCGTATCTTAGTTATTTTGTACGATACAACAAAAATATACTAAGATACAACGGGTTCGCATGTTTGTACGATATTTGTGATTTGTAGCGGAATAGACCCTTATACATATATATATATATATATATATCTAAAATTTATTTTAGATTTTTTTATATATTTAATTAAATTATTATTTTTTATAAATTACAAAAATATTAATAATTTAAATTTCTAACTTCATACCCTCGAACACGGACAAAACACTAGTTATATATGTATAATCATCTAATTATATTTATTATTTTATAATTTATAAATTTTGATCATCAGAAAATATTAATTAGATTACCAGTAACAAATATATTTACAAGAAAGGATTAATTTTTATAAATGTTGGATCAAGGTTTACGAAGTGACCAAAAATAGTTTTAAAAAAAAAATTAGTATAATTTTAGGGTGCACCGAAATACAAGATTTCGAGCCTCCTCATTGACTGGGTTAAGCCAGAGATAACACCTATCCAAAAATTATTCAAGCTATACTACCTCATACACACACATGGTTCACATTCTACTGGTTTTATATTGGGTAAAACAAAAAATATTCAAAAAGAAAAACCAACTATATGTGCTCCAAGGAAAAAAGACCATGATATGTTGTTCATGCTGCCCTGAAACCCATTTTTGGTTTTCCATTCATCTGCTTATCAATATAATCATAACAATTACCGAACCAATATTCCAACATACCGGAACCATTTAGCTCAATAACCGTAATTGTTGCCATATACAGATCCATAACCTCCTGTTTGACCTGCATATCCTGTGCTGGGAGACGTGTACATCGAAGCGTGGGCTGCAGCGTAGGGATTATAGCCTTGGTCGGCAGGAGCACTTGTTTGATGGGTCTGCGGTGGTGCTGCAGCATCAGCCATATAATTCTGCAATAAACACTCAGCATGATGAGTTTGAATACTATTGTCAAACAATAGTGCCCCATTCAAACAAAAGCATCCATTAGTAAACCCAGAAGACACTTTTTGGTCATTTAGTTTCATTATCGGTTATCGCTATTTTATTTTTTTTGTCATATAATAGTTTCATTAAGATGACAAATGTATGTATGTATGCATGTGTATGTGTATGTGTATTATGGAAATGTGTGTGTGTGTGTGCGTACGTATGTGTGTGTGTGAAGGTGTGTATATACTCTCTTCCTTTCCCCGACTGTCAAACAAATTTGACAAGGATTTTAAGACGACGTTTTTGTCTCCTCAATTGACCCACACAAAAGCAGTCACCAGAAATATCTAAAAGGAGGTATCTGATTAGTCAGAAATTGCCGGAAACAAGGGTTTTTCTTATAGTGGAGAAAATTCCGATCCAACGGCCAACCCAGCCAGAAACATGCTCCTGGACATGGGGAACCAGGTCACATTTATTGTTGACATGATTGCTTCCTCGAAAAAATGTCAGACCGCGTTATTGTGGCTGCACAAATCCAAACGGCAGTAAGGCTGAAAAGTTTCCTTGAAAGACGAAAACAAATTTCCCATCAGTCATCCTGATTTGCGAGCAAATCAAGCAGAATCTTCCCCTGTGAAACACGAGGACAGAATGGATAAACATAGAGCTACATCCTGATTGAGTCGACGATCGTATGAACTTGACCGCAGTGGGACCAGGCGACAAAAGACATGTTCCACATGTCACGAGAAGAACACGCCTTGCCTGGTAAATAGCTAAGGATATGTGGGGGATAAGATCCTCAAAAGCCATGCAGCACAACTACCTGCTCCACCTGTTCTACTACAGTAACAACCAACTCCTGGCTGACACGGGGAAAGGGCATGTAAAATTGGATGCGCACTGTGACATGCATTCTGTGACCTAAAATAAATACCACATCTGGTATTCTCTCTGCATTCCATAAAGTCTTAATAGACTATATATTCTCTCTCGTTCTCATCTTCAAGCGAGCATACCTACTTGTGTAAGCCTCCATTAAAGAAGCAGAGAGTACTCACTATTGCCCCTCTTTCTCGAACCGTTGCAAAGTCTCACGCGAGGCTGTCGGGAATACCACCCTGTCCCTTCTGACCAAAGGAGAGCGGCAAGTGTACGTAATTAGTGGCACATGCCATTAGCTTCTTTTGGTTAACTCCAAAATGGGATAGATCTACGAGAAGTTGACCTTCATAACAAGGATCTAATAATACAACCTCTTTAGCATAAATAAAGCTATTCCTTGCGCATTATCAGGCAATCTGAGTTTTGAGTGGTTTCAGAGTGAAACCATTCAAAGGAGCTGGATGCGCCCGTGTAAAGTCCATAATCATCGAGGCACGGTTCCAACCAAAATTGGCATCATAAGTTCTTTCTCATATCGGGATCAAATAGGTGAGTCAATCAGAGAAGTCTACTAGAGTGGGTTCCATCAGCCACTCCTGAGAAAGATGGAGGGATAAGAGAGATGGCTGGGTTGATGTCTTCCGTTAATCATGCAGAGTTGTGGCCTAGGGGGAGGGATGGTGTAGGGTCTACATTTTCACCGGGAAGACTTAGCGTTTGATTGTTCCGGGTCTTGGTATCTTGTGTTAGCGGCATCTTGTTTATAGTTATTCCACTTTCAGAAGGCAGCTCTTGATTGTCTGTTGGTGTTTTAATTTGTTTTTGGTTGTACTAATGACGGATTTCTTGGCCACCTCCTTTTTCTTCTTATCTATGAAATTTTCATTTTCTATCAACAAAAAAATATGTGTGTGTATATATATATAATACAATTCTCAGTTATTGATTTGACATTATCTCAGCAAAATCAACTTTTAATCTGAACCCTTTAAAATTTTGAATCTCAACCCTCTATTCTAAACATCATTCCCTTCATTTTCAATTCTCATTCCCCCCATTTTTCAATTTTTTTTTAATATAACCAACTTTTATGCTTACAATGATATTTAACTTTTATATTAATTAGAATGATAATTTTTAAGCTATTTTTTTCTTTCAAACAACGTGATCACGGGCATGGGCACGGGCACGGACACGGACACGTACACGTACACGTACACGTACACGTACACGTACACGTACACGTACACGTGCATCCACTAGTATATCATATTTGCAACTACTACCGTAGGTAAAACTTGACTAGGCACATGCGGAGTATATTACTAGATGGATTGTAATATAAGTACTATTAAATATATATATATATATGTATATATGTATATGTATGTTAAATATTCAACTTCTTTCTACAGGACAGATAACGAAAGATTGCCTGAATTAACTGCTGAGCTGTTTGGACTTGAGAAGCAGTGCCATTTATTTCAACTGTCATTTCCCCAGGAACTCCCCTTGCTTCTTGTACCGTAACAGTCGCGCCGCTAGCACGTCTAATGTAGCTTATGTTTGAACCAGCTGAACCAATGACAGCATCAGCATACGATAATGGAATCTGCATTTGTTGTGTAACCTGCAAAGTACATAATGGTAAGTAAAACTGCATGATGAGACCATGTACTTACATATTCTATTTCAATTTTGATTGATCTATTTCCTTTTTCCACTTATTATATCATCTCTAGAAGCTTTTGTCCCAGATAAGTATGAGAAAACCTAGAATTTGCTCTTACATTAAGTGAGCACAGAAACTAGGTAACACACCAAGATCTAATATACACCAAATTTTCTTTTTAGATAGGCACCAGAAGCCTAATTTTCTTGAGACGCGTTTGTCTACCTTTCCAATTTGTAATGCTTGCAGAAACAATTGATAGGGTAGAATGGTCTTTCTTGCGTAAAACTATGCACGAGATGGGTTTCAGTCATCTTTGGTGCGATTTGATCTTCAGATGTATTATTAAATAGTAATATTTGGTACTCCATTAGAATTCAAGGGCAAAGACTACGGTATTTTTCACTCAACGAGAGGGGTAGACAGGGTGAGCCTCTCTCACCTCTCTTGTTCATCATGATTCAGTAAGTCTTTTCGTTTAATATCTCAAAGGCCATCAATCAGAGGGAGATGAGTCATTATCATGTTGACAGAGGTCAAATGTCTATATCACATATGTTCTATGCAGATGACATGCTCACGTTCACTAACGGCAACAAGAGAACTTTGAGGAAACTGAATATCATTTTAAACAAGTATTTCCAGGTATTAATACAGAGAAAAATGCATTCTATGCTTAAGCTCAGATGAGCTGTGCTCGTCACAGGGAAGCTCAACTTAAAAGATGGACAGATTGCAATCAGGGATCTTTTCCTCTCAAATGTTCTCTTAGTTCACTGGTAGGCTGAAGAAAAGTCACTTCTCAGAGCTTATTTTGAAGATGCGGAAGAAAGTTGGTGGATGGAAGACTAAACTAAACTGTTATCATTCAGTGTTCAAATTACTTGGGTTAAATAAGTTCTAGTTAGTATGCCGATTCATATCCTTGCAGCTATCCATCATGCCCTTGCAGCTATCCCATTACCTAAAGGAGTTCCTAACAAGTTGGAATCTATTGTCTGATTTTATTTGGAGTTATTAAGGGTGAAAAAAGACATCATTGGATAGCTTGGCATAAATTTGCAAACCTTTTGATGGAGTGTTGGGAATTAGAGGATTGCAGGAGGTAATGGAAGCTATGCATGCCAAATTATCCTGGGTTGTAATTCAAGGCAAAAGTCTGTTAAAGCAAAAGTGTGGAGAGGCTCAGGATACCAGACTACCAGTGCTTCTAGGCAATTTATTCATGCCTCTGATATACTAGAAGGCCAAAGGCATGGCATCTCAAATGCAGAAAGTTACACCATATCCAGTTTAAGAACTTTACAGTTCAACAAGCTCTGAATATGAAGACTGAAATCATTTCTTATATTCCCGATCATTTGAAATTAATCTTTCAAAACACACATCTTGATCCAAAGATCCCTGATCAAATGGTGTTTTCCTCAAAAGTTGATTGGGAGCAGTGGAGAAATACAGGTTCTCATTTTCTGTGGTACAAAAATATATGGTCTTGAATTCCACTTAAAATTAGTGGTTTCATGTGGAAGGTTTTGCACAAACCCCTGGCTTCAGACATGGACAGTCTAAACAAATAGCTTTGGTTTCAAAATTCAGTTGTTATCAATATTCAGCATGTGAATCACGGGAGCATCTGTTTATTTATTTCAAAATTGCTCGGTCTCTTTGGCAACATTATGGAGATATCTTCAACAAAGGAAGTTTGTATTTCTTCTGCTGATGATTTGACCTATTAATGGTTACATAAGGTTTCCATCAAAAACCAAGTAAGTTTTGTCAAATTTTAACTTGCTTTCCGGTGTTCTGGAGATTAGGAAAGGAAGGTGCCAAGACAGATATGATCGAATTTTTATGAATATAGCTACTTTGAAATGCAGAATCAATAGTGATATACATGATTTGTGCAGGTTTTCAACCTCAAACAACTTCTTCTAATACAGATCAATTCATTATTGGTAGGTTGCACTTGCCAACAGTTCAGGTAGGCTTGAGAAGAGGTAAATGGGATATTCCACCCACAGGTATATACAAAGTGAATACTGGCTCTGCAAAAAGGTGGTTTCACAGAAGGAGGAATAATAGAGATTCAGAAATCAGAAGGTAGATTGGTGGCCTGTTTTTCTCATTTCTATGGTCAAGGGACAAACATGAGTGCAGAAGTGAAGGCATTAAGAAGTTAAAGAGATGGACTCAAAGGTGCAATCAATTACAAGTTCCTGTTATTGTAGAATCAGATTCTTTAGTAGTCGTGGAGGCATTGATTAAGAATGGTTCTTCCCCTTGGCATGTAACACATCTAATTAGACAATGTCAGCTTTTGAAAGGAGATCAACATACGTGTAAGGAGAGAAAAAAATGGAGCTGCAGATAGGCTTGCTGATTTTGCATATTTCCATGGAGTTTTTAAAACCATTTTTCACCTTAAGGATCTTCTTGATTCAGTTCAGAGTGCTATTAGGATTGACAGATATGGTATTTATACTTTTAGGCTTTGGTATGTTCAAAAATTTATGGGTAAGTTTTCTAATTTCTTTGTTGACCAAGCCTGTTTGGTTAAACTTAGATTATCACCCCTCTTGTTATTAATTTTCTTTTTAATAATATTTGCCAGGGTACTGTTCCTGTTTCCTAAAAATAATCAAGGGCCACAAGGGAGAAAATTTTCTTGTGTGACTTACATGAGCATCAAATGGTTCAGCATATCTATTACAGATAAGCTAACATGGGAAATCCATATGACCCTCCTTATCTTTCTATTCTATGCTCCTTGTACCTTCCATGAACATAAATTAGAAGAATATCTGTTGAAATACAAGCTTTATATTCAGTAGGACAAGAATTCATCCTATTTTTATTCCTAAACAGAATCATTTGCAACTGCGGCACAGAACATATCTTCTGTGTTTAATATATCTCCAGCTTCAATCATTAATCAGGAGAATTGCCTACTGATATATGAAAAGCAAAACTGGAAACATTCTAACCTGTGTGAAAACTGAAGGAACCGTCTGCGTGTTTGATGCTGGATGTGCGGTTATCAGAGCTTCTCTTCCGTAGGCAGAAATACCTTGATGAGGTTGCTTCTCAAGTTGTGGTGGCATGTCAGTAGGTGGATAATAGCTGTCCACTTGCCTTTGGGGTGGCACGAAATGAGGACTAGCTCCATAACCAGGACCACCACCAGCATTTGGAGGAAAAGCTTGAGGTGGTGGACCCCAGGATTGGGGAGGAGGCATGTGTTCCATCTGACGAGTTGGCATTTGCATCTGATAAGGGAAGGAGATGGGTCAGTTAAATACTCCTTAACGAGTTATACTAATAATTATAATCGAGATTTCTTAACATAAGTACACTTAATTTTGCTGCTGATTTACAGAATACTCACATGCATTTCAAACATCGGAATTATGCTTCTGTCTAGTAAGAATTTCCTCAAATGAGAGGCAATCAGTTCAATTGCCTTGTGTATTGCAGCAGGCTCCCCGACTACTTCAACAACCCTATCATCTTCAAGGGCAAAAAGGGGTAGGTCTTCTGCAATATTCGAGAAAGAGTCAGACAAGCAGAAAGGGTAATACATACAACTGAAGAACACGCTAAACTTATATACCCTTGAGCACAAGGCACGAATAGGATGTAAACATGATAAAGCAAAATCAACAGAAATTACAAATGCAAAACACATTCCCTTCTATTGTTTAGAGTTAGCGGGAGAAGGTGGTTCGAGAGAAATAATAGGGATGTATCTCTTTTATACAAAACTGTTTCTTACCTAGAGCTGAACCCATATGAATAGGTACTCATGCAAAATCCTTTGAATAGCACTACGTAAGAGTGGAAACCGAAGATAAGCTCATGGCTTAGCTGGATCAGTGCGCAGGAGACAAGATGATCCCTTACATGTTGAAGAATATACAAGGAGCTCAATGAAAATGGATGAGGCCAGACGTAGTAGTCAAAGGAAACAATAGATGCCACAAATGCTAGGAATTTTGGGCGAGACCCGGAAGGGTTTAGGTAATAGGCTTTTATTGGATAAAGTAAACAATCTCAAGTAACAAGTGGCACCGAAGGATCTTTGGCTTTACCCTATAGAGTTACAGTGCAGATAGAAAGGTGAAAATCAGATTCAGGAGCAAAGAACCTTTGGCTCATGTTAACTTGATCATGTATTATTGAGTTCCAAAATTCACTAGGAAACTCACACCCAATTTAGAACCCACCATACCAAAGAATGAGCGTCAAACCTAAATAGCCCCTGATAATAAAAGCCATCCTAGTAAGCCATTAGCCTCTTTAAAAATAAAATTGCCAAATGTCCACAATGTAATTAAGAATATCGAAATAGATGTCTACAAAGCCAATACCAAGTAAAAGATTTGTGCCCCATATCTTGAGATTAAACCATTCTATTCACCCCATGAAGTGGAGACAACCAAAAAATGGGTCATGGTATATCCTAATACTCGTGCTGTTGGCAAACTGCCATATCAATCAGCCAGCAAGCTATTGAAGCAGTGTTTAGCATCATACAAGTAATTATGGAGGAATCACACCAAATAATTAACCTAAACCATTCACAATACTAAACTTCAAAACATAACTTCATTCAATCTTTAAAAAAATAAGCACGACAATATAGTTATTGGATTGCAAGGGTTTGATGCCAAGAAGAAAAGGTCAATTCGTGCGCTAGCCGCCAGTCAACATAAGATGCAACTGGACCAATTTGACCCGGACCAATATCTATAAAGTGACCAAAATTACACAGCCAAACAACAAAGTAATTTTTTAAACCACTTTCGATAGCCCCAAACTACAGATAAAATATCATAAGCCCCTAAAGTATTAAACACTTTGAACAATCAATGAAATTAAAGAAAGAATATATATGTCTCAGGGACAATAAAAATACTAGAAATATGTATCCATTGGATCCATTCATTGAGATCACACCATGATGTTAAATATTACTCTAGCTGTTGCAAAATAAGTTTCATATTTGAATTGATACATCATTTTAGAAGCAGCTATTTTGACTCCATTAAACACGAGAATATATGGCAACAAATAACTTTAAAGTGGGATTAAAAGAAATTTGTGGACACATCTTGTGTTCCAAAGAAGGTAGGTTTTCTGACTGGAATTTAATTTTGGAACACCCAATGAAAGAAATTTTGACACTTGATTTTGAACAGAGGGAGTATCTTTCTTGGAGTTCACACTTCTTTTGCACCAGGTGTCGACTACACCACATAGTGCATAAAAGTATATAATGGAACTTTCTTCACATAGTAAACTTCTAGAAAGAGATTTACATGAAAAACTGCTCCCCACTGAACAAAGAAATGCAAAAAAAAGTTGGAGATAACCTGTCCCAAGAACTCTAACAATACAATTTGATGCTTCTTGAATAGATTTGACTGTTGTTCCTTGTTTTCCAATTAAATTTCCGGCCTGTGTGGCTGGCACAAGCAGCTTCGATGAGACCTTGCCTCCCATACCTGGTGGGACATTAGAAGAATCACCTTCCAATCCATCGACAATTCGTTTATGAACCCTAAGAAGGCCATCTATAGCAGGGGGAAGAGAAGCATCCGGCTCTTCCTTGGCAGATACCATAACCTTCATAACAAAGCGAATATCAGCACAATCACATAGGTAACTCGCAATTTCAAACTTAGTATTGTATTTAGAGTAATGCACGATATAATCACAGAAAAATAGAAAAGAACAATGAAATTATTGCATCTATACCGATGACATATTTCATTGTTATGCACGAATAATTCCAGCAAACTACATCAGTATGATTAGTTCCTAGAAATTTAGATCATATTAGAATGAAAGGATAATACCAATTTTTGTTAAAGAGTATCACATGGGAGACAGGCTAGCCAGCAACTTTCAGATGCACTCTTCTTGCGCTCATTAGGTGATTCATTTAATTTATTTTTTCATATATGAGGACATTAACTTCGCTTGTGTTGTGCTTAGAGCCTTACCCTTACACGGCCGATCCAAACCCGGATAAAGGAGGAGGGTTGTGTTAGGTAGCCTGACAGACAGCGTAAAACTTTGTCAGATCTCTTTAGAACTTGAATCCTAACGATTTTTGCGGAAATGCTATGATCACCCGTTTTATGTGCTAGTGGCACCTGCCTCGGGGTGTTGCAGTAGAGCTAGGGGCATCACATCTCCACCTGGGAGTGATTGATATTCAGCAAGGGTGTTCAGTGCACTTGCCTCATGGTGCATCGAATAGACTAGAAGCGCCACGCATCGTCCGAGTGTGATAAAAAATGAGCAAGGGCGGAGTAGAAAATTTACAACTAGGCTTAGACTAGCAACTTGGAACATAAGAGCCATGACGTGTAAAGTGATGGAGTTAGTAGATACTATGATCAGAAGAAAGATTAATATAGCGTGCCTACAAGAAACAAAATGGATATGGGAAAAGGCTAGAGAACTAGAAAATACAGGGTTTAGATTATATTACACCGGAAAAATATAAAGAGAAATGGGGTTGGCATAGTAGTAAATAAGGATCTAAAAGAAAATGTCGTAACAGTTACTAGGAAAGGAGATAAAACCATAATTTTAATATTGGTATTAGGAGAAAGAAATAAATTAATGTAGTTAGTGCCTATGCGCCGCAATCAAAGCTGTGGGTGGGAGCTCCTAATCTCCAAAATTAATTCAAGCACTCCTCTCCCTCCATAGACACCAGGAGTATCCTGAACATATTTTTTTCACCAAAATATTCGTGTGAAAAAGATCACAACTATTTTGGGGCCTTTTTTCTTACAGGTAAATCCGATAAGAACTTAGATTATGTTCTAAGGACCAAGAAATATCATGTTCTTAACCCTAAAAATGATAAAGTTTTAATTATTTTGCACTTAAAATTTTCAAATCATAGTAGAATTATGCTGCAAATGATCACATGTAAACATGCGTATGTAAATGCACACCAACTTACAGCTCTTTCTGCTGTTCCAGGTGGACCATCAAGAATCTTAATGCGAGCTCGTGTCTCTTCACACATTTTCTTGATGTACTCTCCTTTGCGTCCAATTACACTGCCAACCTTTTGTGCTGGAACCAACATACGGAAAACACTTTCCCCCGGCCAACCAGGCCACCTGTTTTCACCACCTTTGAAAGATGAATCATTTTCATGTTCCTGTGGCTGCTCAGGGTGTGAGTTCTCTGGAATTGCATCCATATCAGGTTCACCAAAACTTTGATCTAGTTGAGCCATCAGCTCAGTCCTGAAAAATATGACTTCAAACTATTAATGTAGCACGAAACAGCCATTACACAAACGGGATGATATCAGGTGAATTACTAACACTCATTTACCTCTAGGTTAAGGAAGAAAAGATAAGCTGATATAAAAGTAAACACAAACATAAGTTGACAGAAAGTCAACAACTTTCAGGAGGAGACATACACAACCCCTTCATCTGAAGCAATGAGAATCATACAAGCTAATTGAGAAAAAGTTATGTACAACGATTACCGAGTATTTTTATAAGTGCGCGGGAATTAATAAAAATTACTTGAACTACCAACAACATATTGAAGAGAAAGAAACATGAAGGTCTAGGAATATTTTGTGTTTACAAACAAAATTTGGAATTCATCGTGTTTTTATTCACAATATACAAGCCACCACATACCAGATTACATTACCACTAAGTCACTAACGCTGCTCCGCCTCCTAGATATAGAGTAAGAATTACGAACAAGTCTTCACTCTCAGTGACATTGCCCAAGTCATTGATTAAGATGTTCAGTTCTACTTTATACTTCAGCATGCTAATCAAATACTTAGTTTTAGACTAATTATAGCATCAAAGTACAAAGCATTGTATGAAACTTTTACACCCTAAAGTAAGACCATGTGTACCTCCTGTAGTACGAAAGTCAATCACATTACGTCTTCCACATCAGAGAGTAAAGTAATAATCCCTTTTATGGTTTTTAGATCTGAGATAATTACTGCCTCTTGGGTGAAGGAGAAAAATTGCTGATTTCAGAGAGATAGCGTGCGGAGAAGGCCAGGCAAATTGAAATGAAAAGGAGAAACAAAGACAGGATAAAACTACAGAGCTTTTAATTCATAAAACTAAGATAGGAACCCGCGAAAATCAACCATAGGAAATTCACAAATGGATCAAATTATGACTTTTCCCTTCGATGGTTTCAACGAAGAGAGATCCCC
This sequence comes from Iris virginica, assembly GCA_025631175.1. NCBI lineage: Eukaryota > Viridiplantae > Streptophyta > Magnoliopsida > Asparagales > Iridaceae > Iris > Iris virginica. The sequence goes on from JAOTQG010153852.1 coordinate 14,142, forward strand.
GATACACCTACAGGCTAGAGTTTGGATGTCTTAGTGCAGCATAATGCAGGAAAAAGCAGCGCCTTATAAAGTCTTACTTCTTTTCCTCTACCAATTTTCGATGAAAGACAAGAAGCATCAGTGTAATAAAAAAGATTGAGACCCAGTATTTTCTTCGAGCACCAAATGCACCACAACATCTATTTAGGAAAAAGAACAATGCAGAAACCCGTTTGGACCTTTTGTGATGGGTATAATGGTTTTGGACCTTTTGGTAGATGGAGAAGGTGTATACACCAGTGAATCACATCATCCTCGCTAGTTATCATCTTTAATGGAGAGCCGAGATCTGAGTTTAGGGATTCTAGGGTCTTCGGGACGACAAACGTTTTTTCCGCTTTTCTCTTTACAATGGCGGTGGATTTTTCCTGCGTTGAATGATCTCTAAGTGTCACGTTTGATACATGGATTTCCTGCTGTGAGAGATTTGATCATGGTTCCCCATCTGCAACATGCAGATAACTCATAACACCATTATGTTCCTTTTGTAGGGACTTATGGGATACGGAATTTGCTTAATTCTCCAGCTTATGCAGTCAGAATTTAACTTGGAAGCTAGGTTAGACAGTATGACACGGATAATATTGATGATGAGAAGGTGAGAATTCATGTTTAGCTTGCACGGAGTTATACGAATTGACAATTACCTACTTTGAATCTGCATTTAGGTTGAAATCCTCAAAATATGAACTTTTGGTACTTGGTGATCGAGAAATGCGTTTAAGTGGTTAGATAGGTGATGGCAAACATTTTCTTTAGGGGGTAATATCACACCAGTTGAGGCTTCCCTCTTAAGTATATTTATGAACTACCTTTCTATCTTTAGGGTAACAATGGGTGTTTCACAGAAGCTTGAGGGGATAAGCGAACATTCAATAAGCCAGGGGTGGAAGGAGGACAAGGACCACCTCAGTAACCATTCAAAAACCCAGACTACTACGTCGGTAACGTCGCCCACCCACCCACTGAAAAACAGTGCCCGATCAAACACGGTCCACCAAAAAGTTCATGGATAATTTTATATTTACTGGTAGTAAGAGGCCACCTTATAAGGTACACTAACTTCCCACTTCTATTCAATGTGGGAATGGGGTTTCACAGCCCTGTTGTTTGGAAAAAGGTGTCACCCAAATGAGAAGAGGATTGCACAGTAAGTCCTGAATACCAGAAACATCTTCCTTGTGTGAAAGTGGCTTTGGCTATTTCACAAATAACTACATGCGCTCTGCACAGATCTACCAAGAAAAAAGATTGGGATGACAACTACTGGGATGTTGGAATCAGATTTTTTACGACCTACACTAGTCCATGACAATGTATCATTTTCTTGTTGAAGGTGGGCTCATGTAGTGACGATGCCACCTTCTGGTTAGAGGGGTCACTTGACCCTTAAGTTTCATGAGTATGGCCACTAACTACCTTAAAACTTTAGGAAAGATTAGTTTTAACATTAAAACTGCTAAACTTATTAATTTTTTACCCCTTTATTACAGGAAAAATGCCAAACTATAGGATTTTTCTCCCCTTTCTACAAAAATTCTAGCTTCACTGGGGTCAAGTGCTTAATGTGAAAGATCACCAGAATACTAGATTGGGTAAGTTATGTTAGTTCTTTGCCCTTGTATTTTCAAGGTTTCAATTCATGGTGGTTAGATTGCTAGATTCATTGTCGAAGAGGGTGACTCTATCTCTTGGACTACCTCTTCAGCAATTGTAGCTGAGTGGCGGGAGTTAGTATAACTGGATCTCCTCTCATCAGACTCATTGATGGTCCGTACAAGTGTTTCCAAATAATTTGATCCCAAAGATATAGTCAAAGTTTGTTAGAACAATCCGATTATGAATTGTGAATCACATTGCTGAAAATGGTATGAAAAGATAGAATTTAGAGATCAATTAAACCTTAACCTCGAACCTAACTCTGAAGCAAGAGTCTTGATTGAAGATCGCTAAAGGTGGGAATCTAATGGAGCAAATGAATGCGCCCCATGGACCTCAAGATCAACTCTCAAAAATCAATATCAAAACTGAGGAAGACTAAGAAGTTTTGATCCTGACCTCAATTCCCTGTTCACATGATTATTTGGTCATTGTCATTCCTAATGGCAAAGCCTCAGTTCTTCACCGAGATAATTAAAGCAAATGCAGGCTGTGGAAACATTTGGGGTTATAACATATCCAAGGACAGTAGAGACATCATGTTGTACTATAAATGGGGCAGACGATAAATCATTCAACTAGGAATAGAAAAGATCAGGATATGCCTAAGGTTCCACCCGTTTATAGTTGTGTTTGATGAAATATATTAAAGACTTCAGCTTTTTTGCAGTTTCTTAAAATTTCAAATGTTCCAAAAATAAATGGATACTGGATTTAAATCAATGTATCATGTTTGCCCGAATAATAATTATTTTTAAATGTCCCACAAAACAAGGAAATCTTTGGTTTCATTGGCCAATTGTTGTTGATTGCATTCATGAATGTTAAAATGGTAATTTCGTGAGAGAGAGAGACAGACTTCGAGCAGCTATGCACAGTTTAGTAATGCGAGTTATGTCCAAAGTTGCAAAAGAATTTAGTATCCTATTTCCTAACACAGAACCATTAAATAACTCAATATACTGAAAAAAATTGTGATTTGAGGGATAAAACATACATGGATCAAAACCCAGAAGCAAAAAACCACACAACTATGGCATAATAAAATTAACCAACAATTACCCACAAGAAAGCATACAATTCGGACATTGTAGTAGTGGACTCATAATATCAAGATAAATGATAACTCAACATAGATATAAGACAACCCTCAAATACTTGCACAAAAGACCAGACTTGTGGGGGAAAAGAAACCCATATGCAGTTAGAAGTTCAACAAACAAGGAGGAGATATATAAAGACAGAGATACCGATGAATAAGTAGGGAGGGAGGTTGGACAAAGCAGGCAGAGGCGTGGTCTCTCCTTTGCCCTTGGTCTCACTTGGAATGAAAGTATAGCAGCTCAGTCGACGGCTGACCCCGGGAGAGTAGAAGAGACCACTGTGTCTGTCTGTAGAAACTCAATCACAATTCACAACTTGGGCTAGAGATACCAACCCTTTTTTTTTTCTCTCGTTTCTCTAGTTTTTATTTTTGTGTATGTCCGTGTCCAAAAAAATAAAAAAGAATTGAAAATTTAATACTATAATTAATATTGTAATTAATTTTTGAAAGTTTGATCATAATTAAATGTTCAAAAGATATTATAATCAAATTTATAAAAAATAATTATACTCTAATCAGTCTCTTCAACAACACATAGGGTGTGTTCTTTCGCGTATTTTTCACCCATATTTTTTTATTTTTTATTTTTATTTTTTATTGGTCTCACAAATTTTCTATCTATCTATGTCTCTTACTTTTTATTTTAATCATTAAAAAAACTCAAAAATCAAATAATAAAACTACTTATCCAAATACATCTATATTTTTTTAAGCGCATACCCACCTTTGTATTAAACAGAGAGATGAGAGAAGACAACCGGTCGCCGGTCGGTCCTCCATTCCGTTATATCATTACTTTTCTCTTTGCCTTTCACATAAGCATAACCGAATTGATATGAAGTGATATAGTGATACAATTATATCATACGTCGTGATTACTTAATTGATATATATCATTAATATTTATTGATACGAAATATCAATTTTCATCTATATACCCCTATATTTATACACTCTCACAAATCCATTCAAACCTTTCACATCATATTCTCTCTCCTTTCTCCTCACATTCAAACATTTCACATCACATTCTATCTCATCTCTCCTCGCATTCAAATCTTTCACATCTAATTTTCTCTCCTCACATCATGGGGACAATTTAGTCTTTTACTTCAGGTCAGATCACGAGTCTTACATATCATTACATTTGAATATCATTATATCTTACATATCACACATATTTTCAGTATCACATCCAAATATCATCAAATATCATATATCAATATCAAACACTTTCCATATATTACTCATACACCTATATACTCTCACAAATCAATTCAAACATTTCACGTCATATTCCCTCTTCTCTGCTCAATTCTCTCTTCATATTCAAACTTTCACATTACATTCTTTCTCCTCACATCACATTTAAATATTTCACATCATGGGGGCAATTTAGTATTTTACTTTATAAACTCATATAATTTTATATTCATATTGTGAACAGTACGATATCATTTAATATTACTATATATCATATTCGTGATCGGACTCTTCATAAACTCATATAATTTCATATTTATATTAGGGACAACTTCATAAATGGTCCCTGAAGTATTTCGGATTCTGTGGGGGGTCCCCGAACT
>JAOTQG010153963.1:0-18527 GCA_025631175.1 Iris virginica
TGTGTTCTCCTGGGTGATTTTCACCCAGATTTTCTGATTTTTCTCTCTCATTGGTCCCACATTTTTTCTCTCTATCTTTCTCTTACTTTGTACTATAATCGTTACAAAATCCCAAAAACCAAATCAATAAATCACTCATCCAAACGCACCCTAAGGGTTTTTTATGTAAACCAATGAATAATATTTTTTTGATTTGATCCAATAAATAACAAATTCTTTTTAATCTCAATCATTAATTATTTTTAATATAATGGTCAAAAAGTGTTTGTGGAGTTGTGTGGGTGAGAACGAAGGTGTAAACAAAGTATGTGGGATTGTGCATTGTGGATGGGTGAGAGAGATAATGTATGAAAAATGTATATATTTTAAATAATTTAAACTAACTAATTTTATATTATTTGAATTAATACTAAAATTATTATTTTTTAAAATACTAACAAAATTTTTTTAATATCATTTAAAATATTTTTTTTAATTTTATTCTAACTTTGTATAAATTATTTTTTAACTCGTGCCGGAGAATTTCTAGTTAGGAATGAGATGGAGCTCGAGAACAGAAATCCTAATTAGCACCTACCTACTAGGCTACTACTACAGTCTACAGACATGTATGGAAGCCTCACAACTACTGTATCTGTATCGGATTTGTGTAGTTGGGCCAAGTTTGCTTTTGAATAGACCCGATAGAGGAACCCTCCTAAAGTCATGAATTATTGGGAGTGTTTTCAATGAATAGGATCATTAAGAAAAGGGTCTCAAAATAATTTTTATTTTTGAATAAACTACATTTCGTAAAGTATTGAGTTGCATAAACGTCTTATTATATCCAAATATCATGCAAGTTTTTGAAAACTCAATTAATTCATATCATAGATGACAATAATTGATACTTTATCTAATTTTCAGGTTCAAATTTCATGAATTTAGTGTCATAAAATGTCCTACTTTATTTTATCGACCAATCAAGTACTTTCTAATAAAAATGTATTCAATTCATCATCAAAAAATTAACATTAATGATTACAAAATTTAGGATGTAGTTAATATATGATAATGAAGTAATAGAATTGTAGGTTTTAAGAAAATTTCATCAAATGACATAATTTTTAGGTTGCTTGTGTTATAAAATAATTTACGCCATCAGTGGATCAAAAGTATATTGAATCTAAAATTTTAGTCAACCGACCAAAAATCATAATTGTATTAACTCATTATAACATACTCCCTCCCTCCGTCTCACAATAGATGACCTTCTAAACTTGAGCACACTTATTAAAGAATAATACATATTGATAAATTTACCCTTATTACATAATATCTTTTTATTAATGGTAAAAGAAATAAATATAATTAATAATCATGAGTAATTGGGAGAATAGAAGGCTAAATTAGGAAAACATGAGCAAAAAAAGCCTACAAATCTTAAAAGACCAACTATTATGAAACAAATTTTAATTTCTAAAAGATCATCTATTACGGAACGGAGGAAGTACTAACTACATCCTTAAACGTTTAGATATTAATTTAAAGTCTTCAATGTGACTTGAATAGGTTCATCCAATTGATCGATCGATAGACAAATCATATTTTAAGGCACTACATTCATCAAATTTAAATTTTAAAAAAATTAGGTATAATATCAATTTCAATCATCCATGGTATAAATCAATTGAGTTTTGTAATAATTTGATGATACAATAAGCTATTTTAAAGCACATGGATAACTCAATTAAATACACCGTATATGGATCAACAAAAAATTGTAAAATCATGGTCTTGGAGAAAGATGTGGAAGACATTCGTATTTTCTCCACTCTGTGAGATTGGAAAATGAAAATGCTAGATAAATCGCAAGTTTTAAATAGAAAATATCAATATCATGCATTGAGTTATTCATAAATAGAACAGTAAATGCAGGAAGTTATTAGAACGAATTACAGTCTAATGGTAAGATGTCTCACCTGTTTTCAATAGGTCAAGAATTAGAGTTGGGGTAGATTAAGAACCACTAACAATCCTCTTTATAAAAAAAACAAAAAAACAAAAAAATGCTGAAAATTATCATCTCAATTTCAATTATATTGGTCCTTGCAAACTTTGTAAATTAAGAATTTAGTAGTAAAGCTAAGTTATCATAGAGGATTTTGCTAACAAGTGCCGCAAAAAACATGTCAATAATTTAAAAGAGGAAATATCTACATTGAAAACTTTTTCCAATGAACACTTGCTTCATTGAACGTCTTCCTCACTCTCTTAAAAACTCCGAAAGGAAAGCCTTCTCGGGGCATACCTCACGCAGCAGAGCCTCTACTTCTTGCCCCAGCTTCCCTCGAGGCTCCATCCCCCGAGATTCATGTATTTGCTAGACGAAAGAGGAGGGGAAACAGAAAAGTAAACAAAATGAATTTAGAAATTCCTGTGCTATGCCTAAAAGTGAAATGAATCAGTAATATTTTTACCTTTATCAACCACAAAATGTAAGTAGCCGAAAACTTGGCTTGTGACTGATAATCGTCGAACTGGTTATCGGCTATAGATGAGCAGGAGCGGACAAATTGTAATTCACCTTCCATGAAAAAGTCGGTGCCTGTCCTACTTTTGTGAATGGGATGGTTGAATACATTGGAGGCATTTGCTGCAAAATTCTTTATCCAACAAAGGGAGAGAAAACGGCGATAAAGCCAGAGAGCCTGTAAAATGGAATAGCACACTACGATAATTAGTAAGCAAAACCAATGAAAAAAATTGCACGCTAATAATGTCTCAACTAGCGCGCTTCATCAATAAATGAAATGTTGGCCGCAACCAAAATGGGGAGAGAAATTATGATTATAGCTCAACTATGCAAGAATCAGTGGTATGAAATCCAAAGCAACTATACTGGCCTATCCCAAGAAATAAGCTTTAAAAACCCAACAGAAGTTTAAATACTTCTACGTCAAGATATCCACAAGTTCGCAATAAGGGTATGTGCCTATGTGGTAACATAACACATATCACATGCACCAAAACTTAATCAGGTAATTAGAAAATCACTTGGTTCACTTTTAAACACATTAGCTCTTCCCTTTTGCTTAAGATTTATCCTCATTGTTCAACTATCTGTTTTGATTAGAACTTCACTTGGTTCACTTTTTTACACATCAGCTCTTCCTTTTTGCTTAAGATTTATTCTCAAATTGTAAAAAACGTACTCGGCTTCACAATCACCCTTGGTGTACTACTACAGTAGTGTTTAAGAGTATTTGTGCCAACCCTTATGATGGTCATAAAAACTATATTGGTGTTCTCGTTTTCTCACGGTTGATTTTAGGTTTGACTCCATGCTGAATTCTGGCAACTTCACCAATTTGAACTGAAAGGAGAGTCATGTCCTAAAGCATTTACGGCAAATCTATAAAACTCAAGAATTGTAAGTTAAATATGACCAATATTTAGGGATGGAATAAGAGTCTCATTTTGTTGGGTTTTCTGATTAAGCCCAAACACAGGAGCTGATCGGTTGTGTGGTTTTTGAGCCAAAGTTTTATTTCTCACTTTTTACTTTCCATCTATATACCCCTATTTCTATTAACTCCTACTTCTACTACACTATCCCACTAACATCAACTCACACATCACATCATACTTTAAAAGGGCATTAAGGTCCTTTTCTTCTTAAACCACACAAAATCACCTAAAATCAAAAAAACCAGGAGTTAACCCAATTTAATTTTTCTACAGTTAGTCAGAACAAATCAACAAAATAGCACTCCCAATTGAAGCCTTAAAGTCATGGGTTTGCTCTTTGCACAGAGACGTACAGAAGCTGAGGAAGTGGTAAAGGAATAAGCAAGTAGTAGGCATGTGGCTTGAACCATGAATTCCAAAATTCTGTCCCATCACCCATGCAAACCTTGGGGGAAACTAATCAGATGTTAAGCCAATAAGATTACCAAAGAGCTCTCTCTTTGTTGCGGAGAACAGCCAACACCATAGTCATTCGAATATATATCTATCCTAACCAAAATATGTAATTGAAGTTCTCAGACAGAAGAAAGAAGAGCGATATAAGCATAACAGCATTTTGAGTTGCTACTTCAAATTCATCTAAGAAGTATTAGTGAAATCAGAGTGCTATCCTCTTTAATTAAGAGCCCAAACTAGAGAAAGCTTCAGCTGATCCACATACCTCTCTTCCAATGTAACGCCTTATCAAAATGGCATCCCAATCAAGCTCTTCCTGGAACACCAAAACTATCAACAATATGAGATATTAAGTAGGATTTAATCACAACATTTTTTTTCTTTTGATTTTAACTCAGAAAATCTATTCATAATTTGGTCCTGAAATTTCAGTTGTTTATGTAATGATGACTGTACTTTCATTGCTCAGTTTGGTGCTTTGACTTGAGTTCATGTGAATTGGCGTACTTACTTTAATTAGTTTCTGACATGGATCACATTCTCTTTCTCCCCTACCCAACACTTAAAAAGTGGTCAGACACAAACTGATGTGGCCCTGAGAAAAAGTGCAACAACTCCATTCGATAAACCTACCAAGAATCATTTATGCCAGTTTTCAATGCCCGTACATCCCCGGCCCCCCAAAGCATGGTCCAAGATCGCCGGCATTCGCTTCAATTAATGCCAATTGGCAGCATTACATCATTAACATCCATTATTAGATTCCTGCATCCCCCTGGAGGAGTGCTCGTCTCCTTTCACTCGCATTCAATGCAAAATCTAGCATTAACCGAGTACAGAATTCCAATTCCATGAGTTGTAATCTGAGGTTTTGATGTTGCCAACAAATTCTTGGTCATTAAAGTATAGAAGTAGTTTAACAGTGTGATAGGATGAATCACTGTTGATAGGCGCATTTGAAGTTCAATACTTATTCACTTTTGCATGTGGTTGGTTCTAATATTTTAATTCAAATGTTGTAATGTAGCAAACCAGATTGTCATGGAATGACAGGCTAGAGGTATTGTTTGTGAATGGGTGGTGATGAGCAAGGAAGAGTGAAACAGACATGGATGGTTGGATGTGGTATAAGGAGGAGAGTATAAGGTGGTCTCCGGTAAATTGGCGATACGCCCTGGTGATTGGTACGTAGTGCAGAACAAGTAATGAAGAGAAATACGAGCAGAATAGGTAGAAAGAAGACAAAGATAGTCAAGTGGAACATCATTTGATGGGAAAAGAAAAGGATTCTGGCGCAGATTAATGGCGTCGCTCGTACCCCACGACCAATTTAAGGGAAAGTGCAAGTAGTTGAGGGTAATGAACATAACAATAAAGGGGTCTAATTTAAGACCAATTTATTAGTATATCCTTGTTCGTGAGACCTAGTCAGATTTAGCCCAAGTATGAAGCGAGAAAACTGTTGTGTAATATTCGTGTTAATTGAAGAGGAGAACATCGCAACCCTATTTCCACCACATTTAATGTTATACTAAGCACCCTACAAATGCTATATAATATTTGACCCATTATTCCCATTATTCTTACACTCTCCCTCAAGTTGTAGCAAAGATATTTCTCATGTCTAACTTGCTTATAATGGGAATAAAATCTCTACTACTAAGACCATTATTTAAGAAATCGGCTAAATTGATCGTTGGTCTTTATACAAGAGATACAAAGGAGACCACTAGAAATCTTCTCCTTGATGAAGTGCCGGTCTATCTCAATATGTTTGGTTCGGAAATGTGAACCGGATCATGAGCGGCGCGGATAGATGCTTTGTTATCACAAAACAACTTCATAAAAACGGTCGGTGAAATCCCAATTTTATAAGAAGAGTGAGTCCACAAGAGTTCACTTACACCAAGAGCCATAGCTCTTTACTCTGTCTCGGCATTTGACTTTGCTACTACCGTTTGTTTCTTCCTATGCCAAGTTACCACAGTACCTAGAAGTGGAACGCCTACCATTCACGGATACAGCCCAATCCGAATCAGTATATCCTTGAACATCTAAATGACTACAAGGTTCAAACAACAAACCATTACCCGGTATAACTTTCAAGTATCTCAAATTCGATAAACTGCATCCATATGAGGCTTACGGGGATCATGTATATACTGGATCACAAGTCACAATGCCAACAACATAGCAATGTCAGGCCTAGTATGTGCAAGGTAAAATCCCTAAACTACCTGTTGGTATCTCTTCTTATCCACCTCAACGCCAATACCTCCGAAAAGCTTATGATTAGTGCAAGTTTGCATCCCAATATTCTTGTATCGGATAGGAGATCGAGGACATATTTCCGTTGAGAGACAAAGATCCCACGAGATGATCTAGCTACATCAATCCAAGGAAGTACAGTAACAGAGCCAAGACCTCAAACTCGATCGTCATCACGGTTTGATTTAATTAATCTCATCCTATCATCACTTGTCAGAATGATATCATCAACTTACACAATCAAGACCGTGATTTTGCCCCTTTGTCTCTTAACAAATATTGTATAATCTGAGTTTCTCTGCTTGAACCCAAAATTTATCATGGCATTGAGAAATCTCCCAAATCATGCTCTAGGAGATTGTTTTAGCCCATACAAACTTTTCTTGAGCTACCCTTTAGTAGTACAAGACGAGAAGCCAAGAGGAATAAAGGCATTCTTCACATCAAGTTGCTAAAGAGTCCATCCTAGATTTGCTGCACAAGAAATTAGGATCCGAATAGAGTTCATTTTGGCAACGGGAGAAAAGATTTTCTAATAGTCGCTCCTATAAGTCTGTGTGTGTTCCTCGGCAATAAGTCTCGCGTTATACCTTACAACCAATCCATATGTCTATATTTTATCGTGAAATTCCACTTGCATCTAACATTTTTTTTGCCAACCAGAAAAGTTAAGAGATCGCATGAGCCGCTCTTCTCAAGAGCATTCATCTCTTCAATCATAGCACTCCTCTACTTTTGATCAAGTATCACATTTTGCCAACACTGAGAAAAGGAATAGACGACAAAGTGAAAACAAAAGCACAATAGGAAGGAGATGCAGAATCGTAAGAAACAAAGTTAGATATAGGATGATGCGTACATGTTCTAGCACCTTTCCAATAGCTATGGAAACATCAAGGTCGGAAGGGTTACCATTTGTGTTGGAGGAAGGAACAACTGTTGGATTAACTTCTGCATCAAACAATTGAGAGTGGGTAAAGTACCATCTTCATGTTGTCTGCGAGAGTATGTCAACAAATAAAGTTCATCAAGTCTGCCAAGTTTCAAATATGATTATCCTTTATGAGGTGCTTACCTCTCCTCCTGTCTAGGCAAAGGAATAAGGTCCGAAACTCTAGGCTCCCCCTGAGTAACACAAACGGGAATAGGAGAAGGCTCCATGTTTATTTCTTCATTTTCCAAATTCTCCCCTCGTGGGATGAACATGAGCCCAAGGAATAAATCGATTCTCAAAAAGTGATATCAAGACTAACAAACACTTGACGAGTGGGAAGACGATAACATTTACACCCTTTTTGAGTTGGAGATTAGCCGATAAAGACACATTTGAGAGTGTGAGGGTCCAACTTCCCACCCAAAGGAGCAAAATTGTGACCAAAACAAACACATTCAAAGACACAAAGTGGGAGAGGGCGCGTTGAAGTATTTGGGAGAAATGACGCAAGAGTCTCGACCTTGAGAATAGTAGAGGGAGGATGGTTAATTAATTAAAACTGCATCTCCCCATAAAAAGCTAGGTACATGCATAGTGAACATAAGAGACCGAACAAATGATCATCCCTTCTCTCTGCTCCCCCATTTTGCTTAGAAGCTTTGACACGTGGTTTAATGCACAATGCCATGAGAAGACAAGACTCAAAGACACCCTCAATATATTATGTACCGTTGTCATTACGTAAGACCTATACAACTGCTTGAAACTGTCCACGAATTATAGTATGAAATAATTTAAAACACTCAAATACTTCATTTTGTGATGAAGAAGGTGAATCCAAGTGAGACGTGTCTGATAATCAACAATAGTAACAAACCATCTATGTCCAGAACACCCAGTAACTCGAGATGGGCCCCAAACATCATAATGAATAACAAAGATGGAGTCATGCTCCTCTGATTACTAATAGGATAACTAGAACGTTTGTGCTATTCCAAGTCACATGGTCCGCACATAAAATCAGACATATTACATTGCTTAGTTAAATTAGAAAAAAGATGTTGTAAAACACTAAAAAAAGGTCTATGCCATGAATGCAAAGACTTTAACAGATAGCTAGTAGATACATGTGGACCATTAATGAAGTTGTAGGCACACTTTCCAAGACATACAATCTATTACATACTTTACCCCGACCAATCGCGTGATCGGTTACTGAACAATTGAGAGCCTCTATAATATGCTTAACAGATAATAAATTGGTGGTAAATGATGGTATATGGAAGATAGAGTTCAAGGGTAATCTGGGAGAACAATAAATAGACCCCTTCCCTAAAATAGGTACAAGAGATCCATCTGCAACCTTTCCGACACATAGGAGCTAAGCAAGCTAGAAGAATTTTTCATATGCTCAGAGGCTCCTAAATTAATGATCCAGGAGTTAGAAGACTGTGAAGACGTGAAGGCGGAAGCCATAACTAACTGAGCAAAATGAGAAGATGTCGAAGGAGCGGAAGAGTTGGCTAGCAAGCTGCGAAGTGTACTAGTCTCAGAGAATGACAAAGGAGCCTCTTCTACTGGTTCAGGGATATTCGAATCGGATGTGCGTGTCTCCGCAAGGTGAGCATTGTACTGACGATGACCACCTTGGTCTCGACCTCGGCCACGACCACGGCCACAAAAGTGAGGGTGTATGAGGAAGCATCTATCACGAATATGTTCGATCTTCTTCTGACAATGATCCCACAAAAGAGGACTCCTATCAACCAAGGGGGGTACCCCTAATGGGTCAGCAACAGTAATAGTAACAGGAGTAGCAACAAGGGCAGACAGTTCCGAATGAGAAACCATAGTATGTCGTTGAGTTTCCACCCCCGACTACAAGGATGTGAGTCAAAACATCAGGAACTCTTCTGGTCAACTCTGCCTTAATGGGATCATAGCACACATCTAAACCAGCTAGAATATCAATCAATCGGTCTTCTTCTACAATCCTCTGATAGGCCTACGTATCTCTTGTACATTTATCTCTAAAGGTGCGATAATGATCAAGTTTCGTCCATAACCCTATCATTTAAGAATAATACCCGGTTAATAACCGGGTATCCTGTATCGGCTCATGAACTCTCTTTCTGATCTCATAAACCTTCGAATGATTTCTTCAGCAGTGGCAAGAAAAAGGTAACTCTTCCGAGTATTGAGTTCCAAAGAGTTAAAAGAGGCAAGTTTTCATTGTGGCATTTAGGGGTGTTAATGAGGACGGGTTTGGGCGGATGCGGGTTACGCGGGGTGTGTTATGCTGTTTTCATTTATAACCAAACCGCCCGCACCGCCCACGTAAAGTTCTGTACTTGCACCACCTTATCCGTGGGTTGCGCGGGGTAATGCGATTTTAATTGGAATGACCAAAAATCAAACATAGCCTATGAAATTCATTCAAATCATTCTTCACGAACAGATTTAACATTATCACTGCTCATAGGAATAGAGAATCTGAAACAGGAAAAGAAAATTCACTGGAATTTAAAAGACATACAGTTTAAGAAGCTCCGTGAACATTTTGCACAAGCTTCAAGATTTAGAGTAGAAGTACAAAACTTGAAAAGCTTTTTCTTCTGTGCGATTATTCCCTTTGTCACGACGTCGTAGCAAATCCTTGTGAATGCCAGCTCCAGCAAGAGGAATCAACATCAATACTGGACTTGAGACGAACAGAGGCAATTGCACTATGAAGAGGCATCATCGACTCGGCAGCTCCCAATGCAGAAACAATCCTGGAAGCAGCGCGAGGGCCGAGTCTGGCGGATGAAGAAGAAGAAGGGAACGGAGAATCATGAGTTGCAGATCAAACAAACCCAACTCCTAAATCCACCAGTTCTCATCTCATAACACCGAAAGACCAATAAGAAAAATATCAGATCTGCAGATGGATGGAGCAGTTCTGCAGGGTTGTGTCAAAGACGAACCCGGCTAATGACTTGGTGCGTATATCGTCTCACGAACTCTCATCTGATCTCATAAACCTTCGAATGATTCCCAAAATGAGAGTATGTCTGACCCAACAAGCTCCAAATTTCTTGAGTAGTGGCAAGAAAAAGGTAACTCTTCCGAATATTGGGTTCCAAAGAGTTAAAGAGGCAAGTTTTCATCGTGGCATTTTGGCATTGTCCGATTCCCAATCATCAAGTTTCGGATCATCATTTGCGGGGTGCTTAGACCTTCCATTATTAAATTTCTGCATTCTATTGGCTTGACTCGAGAGTAAACAAGCTTGTGGTCATGTTAGGTAATTCGACCCATCCAATTTTACGGGGCTAAGAACGAGGGACGAGCTTAAGTGAACACCTTGGCTAGCAACACCGTCACTTTAACCTCGGCTCGTGATACAAGTTAGATTTAGCCCAAATATGAAGCGAGAAAACTGCTTTGTAATATTTGTGTTAATAGAATAGGAGAATATGACAACCCTATTTCTACCATATTTACATGTTATACTAAGCACCCTAGAATACAAATGCTATACAATATTGACTCATTATTCCCATTATTCTTAACAGACTCTATAATGCAAAAAGAAGCCAATCTAAATCAGGAAAATTGCGCGACAGATGGATTCCGAGATGTTACTGACAACGAACTTCAATGATAATAGATGAATGCATTACAGATGAACTAGATTATTTCTATCAAAATATACATCATGCCAGTTTCTGAGGATTTTAACATAATTTTGAGCAAATATTTTGTTTTTTATTACATCCATCAAGTTAAACAGTGATCCAGTCAGCTTGGCCACAATGGAGATACTCTCGGTGAAACACCAGCAATTATGTGACATAAGGCCATAACCTACATTCATTGCATTAATCTTTTGTGGATTTCATCTATGAATAGAGTTGGTTAATAAGCCCAAGGATAACAAACTGCTATTTAAATATCAAGCCTATCACCGAGTCCAGTGGTTTGACTGCAGACACTGGCTTTAAGTTTCTCTTTTCATTTTTTTTTATAAAGAACAAAAATTGTTTGTAATAGGAAAGAGTATAAAAGGGCTGGAAGAAGTCAAACGGGAAAAGAGATTAAAAATAAAAATACAAGAGCTAGAAACTAAAGCAAGAGACAATGGGAAATCAAAGCTTCTGCTGGATCACTGAGATGTCATTCCTGAAACCCATCCCCCCCCCCCAGCCAAAGTCCGAAGAGACACCATATAATCGATGCCAAGCGCAATCAATCTTACTGGCAGAAAAGAGTATGTTGCATCTGCATGCTCCTATAACAAGGGTGAAATCGACATTTCAAACTTCAATTTGTTTAATGATTAAATAAATACTAGAATCTAATGATTATTAAGTGCTTAATGTCATGTGCTTAATCCTAATATTGGACCGCTAACGAAACTGACCTAATCTTCTATCTGCCTATTCAGTAGCATACGTAGTTAAGCTTTTAACTCTCTTTCAGTACTCTATCTCGTTCTATGCGCCTCCTGAACTCGAGGTACTTCGGTTAGCCTCTCTTCCTCATTCATAACTAGGTCATGGCTATTCCCAAAGCTATAACTGAGGAGACAAGCCCAAGATCCCCCCTCACAACCCACCTACTCACCTGTCCATCATATATGTAAATCTGATTATTGCAAGAATGCTAAATGTGCAGGTTTTTCCTATCTGAAATTTGACCCCAGGCATCTTTGCCTAATGGGAAATCCAGATTCTCTCTATCTTTACAAATAGCTGACAAGACAACTTGGTCCACCCTCATGGCTGTGTAATCTTGAACGTAAAGGGCAAGAAATATTCTATGTAGTTATTCACAAATACTTTTTGCAGTTCTTAATATTGTCAATCGAGTACTTGGATAATGTTTCGATAAATTTCAAGAAGTATACCTAACCAGCTGAAAGTAGTACTATAATCCTATTCCAGCAATGTTTCCAGATTGTAGGCTTTGCACGACAATTATACATGCCATTTTCAGTTTCGTCTATCTTAATATAAATAACACATTTATCAAAGAAAAGTAACATTTTTCCATGGAGTAATATTCGCACATAACACAACTGTTGTTACATATATGTTATAGTCGAACATAGATTCAAAGGCTGAACTTGAGCTTGTATACATGTATTATCTGAGGCAATCATTGATTAAACTTCCACGGTTAGAACTTGGCATATAACGTATGAGGATAGAGTTTTACTTTGCAAGGGCGTTTAACAACTGAAACATATCCCACACTCCACAGAAACAAAATCCATACGCCTACTAAAACCCATGGAGCGCATGCATGTCCAAAAGGAAATGAAAAAGCATATCCAATACAAAGAAGAAAGAGTAGACGAGAATAAACCTGCCACATTAGATAAAGTTCTGCATTATCAATTGAAAATGCAGCAGAATTCTGTTTATGCCATGAATCCTCCAGCATTCTGAGCATAAGACGCTGCCAGTTGGTCATCAACTTATCATTAGAAATTTGAATAATAACAATCAATATGAACACAATTTAAATAGGGGTTCACGAATTGCTACTTTTCTCTTCGAAAATAATCTGAGTCTTCGGTCTACCCAGCCCCTTCAAACATTCAGTCCACTTGCTTCCCACTCGAGTAAGCCTTCACTGGCACAAGCTCTGCACAATTTTTTGGTTCAATCTTGGAACAAGCTGTTGGAGAACCAGGGCTGTGCTACCTTAAGAGGTCCCTATTTATCTTCTTATCTTTACTCGAAGAGAAAAAACTTCTTGATCTATATTCCCAGTTATCAGAACTTCGTTAAGTTAAACCACTAGCGGCATTAATGCTTGATGAGAGATGTTCTTTCAGGTTACACTAATTTATTCATGTCTTGTGCACATCCTCCATTTGAATCCTAAGAAGCTCTAAAATCTCCAACCTTCCTGCTATAACTGATTATCTGATAGTTCATCCAATTATTGGTGTCAGATTACCATGTTGCTCCCACTTTCACATATTCAGCTCGGACAACCGTGGTAATTGGCAATACTTTCTAAACTTGAGTTTCTAGACCGGTCACTTTTTGCTTCTCACAGTAGTGGTTTTATCTCACTGTTTTTGTTGCACTCCTAGTCCTACCATGGGTCTCTTCCCCTCCACCGACCCCCTAAGTTAGAGATGCTTCCTGTGGTGCCAGTGTTGTGGCTTCCCTCTACACACACAATGGTAAGTACCAGTTGGGAGGCTAAGTTGGTTATTGATGAGGGAAAACAGTGGTTGCATAATGCTTTTCTTTCTATGGGTGTTGCTGCAGAATCAGTAGGTGACACTCAAATTCCATCTATGAATATATCCCCACAAACCCCAAAAAGAGATGTGCACAAGTTGGCAGTTCCTCTAAGAATATATTGGTGTTTGTTGTCCATTCATTACAATTTGGTCTTGTCAGGGTGAGGCAAGTTAATATTTCACTGTCCCTCGAGTTACTAATACATTGCAGCAGCAGCAGGAATTAATTCATGCAACAGAGTCTAGAGGAGTGGAAACAAGCACTAAAGTTGATAATTATACCACAATTGATATTTTAAAATTTTCACTTCTATCTTAATGTCCTTTCACAAACAAAGAACTACCTCAACAGAACAAACACAATTCCCAGAAAAAAGAAAATAAAAAGGGCCAAGAACACAACAGCAGTTCTGTATATATAATTGTAATAGGAGATGTAGAAGGGAACTCACTGTTCGATAGTGAAAGCAAGAGTTATCAGCAACATGCAATCCAGCCCAATCTCGATTGTTAATCCATTCATCAAGGACCTAAGAGCATTCACAATTATTAATGGAGCATATGGGCTGCATTACTAACTTTAAGACTAGCATCAGAATACACAGACAACAAGCACACAAATAATATTATTAATGACTGCTACTAGTAGTACAAGATTTTCAGAGGATTATGCTAATAGCATGAGGCAACCTTCCAGCTTATAGCTTTTTCCTGGACTCCTATGTACTATCTAGTGAAATGCAGTTTAATGTAATGAAGCCCCACTAAATAATTTCAGGAACTAACCTGTCTTCCAGGCATATATGAAACCAACCAGCTGCGGTGATTCCATGCACGATAATTCATTTTTGATTTCTGAATAACAAGAGAAATCAAGTTAGTAGAGGTGAAACCACTGCTGCTAGCAAATAACTTGGACTCGTCAACAATTTCCTACCTACCAGCGGTGAATACTTAATTTCAACTTTCATCTGGGGCAAATTTCATGTATGTGGATTATGTATTTATGTTAAACAAAACGGTGCAAAACAATAATTAGAAACACAAGATTGAACAACTAATAAGGCTGAAGCTCTAACATTTATGTGGATGGAGGGAAAATCTCTAGTAGTTGTCATATTCAAATCATGAACTGAAATTAAACCTCTGCTAATCTTCTGACTAATTCGGATTCTTTTTGCACAATCTCTTGCAAATTTGACCACTTTCCAGCTATCATCTTGATCACCCATCGCCTATCAATGACTGGCATCAATACAACTGGGTTCAAAACATAATTGGTGAAAATAAAACTAACAAAAGGACTTCAAAGTTCATAAATTTACATTATGCAGCTAAAAAAACTAAATTATTTTTTAAGGAAAGGGCTTCAATCATGGAGTAACCCAAAAGTGTAAACGACCAGAAACACTTGTACTCCTAAGTCAAAGGTCTCATCTTTTGGCAGGAGTGCTAACAATAATGAAACATTTCAAAATTAGATGGAAAAAGAGTTGCCCAGTGAGGGAGACGAAAGCATATATGATCACTTTTCTCACATAAGTAGCTCGCAAATGTTACCTATGGCTCCATGCACGATCGCTTTTTGGTGCATATGAAAGAACTAATTCTGATAAAAATAGTTCATCTGTGTATATTGGAAACTGTTGCTTCTTCGATACAACCTCCTTCCTGCACAAATAACAACATAAACCAGGTTTCATGATCAAGGCTGGCTTTACTACACTGAAACATACAATTAGCAACATAATTTCACACGTTAGCATAAAGAATTCTGGTTCCAGTTAAGCCAAGCACCACCTCTTAGGGTAAAACTCAAGGGCAAGAAACCTCCACAGTCAATGTCACTGATCCCATATTCATCTGATGATAAGTGGCAAAAGTGATTTTATTCAGCAGTTGAGCCCTTGGTCAAAAGAAAATAGATTGGAATTTCATTGCTGTGTGGAACATATGAATACTCACATGCTTATAGAGTTAGTTGAACTTTACACTTGATAACTATTCCACATCTCTTGATACACAGTGGCCATACCAGACACCTTATCTCAATGTACAGCGCTGATGCTGTGTTAATCAATTCGCAAATTGATTCCACGATTTAACTTGGTGAGTCATGTATGAGTACAACTCTCCAAAAGCTGAAAAGTTGGCTGACTTAGAAAAAACCAATCAGTTATTTCCTAAAGCACCTATGGGCAAAATGATTGAAGTATCCAACCAGCCTGATTAATCAGGAAACAGATAGACAAGGAATATATGCACTTGGTTCTGTTTTAACTTCTCGACAACAAAGCAAATTAAGACTTTAAGTCTTTGTAATTCTAGATATTCAGCCACTTAATTTTGAAGAATCCACATTGCAATCCTTCTCATTATGTTTATGGGATGGAAAAAGAAATAGATTGCAATCGGCACCAGATTATTGCATTATCCACAGGAGCAATGCTAGGGGCACAAATAACATAAAATTTTGGATATGCAAAAAGTAATGGTAGGTTTTAATTGGTAGCTACATTAATTAGTGACGGGGCCCACGAACAAGGTAACCAATCAACACTTGTCAACATAGTTTTTGTGAGATGGTTGTGCCCAAGTTATTATCCTATCTACAGATTATATAAGTTTGCCGCAAGTGTCTCACAGTAAATTACTAAAGAAATGAACGACAGAGTTACTGTGGTTTAATAATATCATCTAGCGAAAAAAGCAAGGGAACTACAAAAATGTTACACAAAGATACAGACATAAGTTAGCTAGACAGATAAGGCAACAGTACGATCAAATACATAGAAAACTTAACCTCAGATTCCAAGCAGTGCCAAAATCACAACTAAGCAGCAAAAGGGCCCTGCTATGCTTCATGACTTCATTTTCAAGAATATCTAGGGAGGACGAAGAGCAGCTCGAGACATTTTTATTCCCAGATCTATCCTTCTTTACAAGTGAGCTGCTCAATATTGTATATTGCTCGTATGAAGCCATAAACGAATGTTTAGCTGCAGTGTACAATGCATGAAGGGCCTGAGTTGAGATGCCCAACTTATGATCTCTAGTCCAGAAAACCATCTCTGTAGAACTAACTCCTGA
This sequence comes from Iris virginica, assembly GCA_025631175.1. NCBI lineage: Eukaryota > Viridiplantae > Streptophyta > Magnoliopsida > Asparagales > Iridaceae > Iris > Iris virginica. The sequence goes on from JAOTQG010153963.1 coordinate 16,446, forward strand.
TACTTGTGATTCCATAATCACATTGGCAGACTGACCCACAGTTCTGGGAAATGAGAAGGAAGGATCCCCAGAATTTTCAATCAGCGCAACAAATTGGGATGGATGAATGAATCCCACTTCATCACTGCATGCAATAATAAAACTGAAGATAAATCTAAGAAAACGAAACACAGTACAAAAGGGTTAGAGAAAAGCCTCAACAAATAATCAGGACAAGCCAAGTCTTTGGAGCAATTACTGCTCCCAGGACACTAATGAACTTGATGTCCACAAAAAAGTTTTTAAGGTGGCATTTGAAAGAAAGAAATCTTTGTGAGATCACAGTATCAATATGTGCAACAGCAAAACAACAAAGACAATACAACTGGATGCAGATGTAAACAATATATGGTTTTCGTATAAAGGTGTAGAAGAGGGAAAAATGCAACAGCAAAGAAGAGTCACCTAGGGTAAGGCCATTTACATTTCTTTCAGAACTAGCCACTGAGATTAGGGTGCATTAAGCATAAACATCTGCTTCCAGTTCTGCACGCAAATGGGATCTAAACCGCATAAGAAGGGGCCTCTAACCTGATTAGCTAAACCTGGCCCAAATTGGGCTGTTAATGGGCTGAAATCGGACTGAATGGAGCTTAACATGTCTGACCAAAACGGACAAAATCATGTCTTTAGCAATCAAGAAGTGTATCTGAATGAAAACGTGCAGAATTTATATAGCTGTAACTGTGCAAGAAATATTCCAGGTCATAGCGAATACAGTCATAGATATTAAAGATATTGAGGGAGGTCTATTAGCATAACTTGGATCAAATCTCGCATTCAAGCTCGAATAAAAACAATGGTTCCTACATGTTTACTATAAACAACATTAGCATTATGTCTTCTTTGTATGATATGCAATAGAAAATATCATGTTGCCAAAACAATTTTTAAAGTTAATTTTTCTGGCTTTTTTTAGCTAATATTAGAAGCATAACTCTTTCTTGGGAAAATCGAAATCGAACAAAAGGACATCAATTCTTCTTTACCTATTTCTTTTCTTTTTCTCTTTGCTGGCGGGGCAGCAATAAACCTCTAGAGTTACGCATCTCTCGAGTTGGTGGAGTTAGTCATGGAAATTGCAACATTTCAGCAAATTCCCTGGTTATAAGGTCCTTAATTTTCAGCAAGGTTAATGAGAGTCGTGGTATCAACAACCTTCGGTGACGTGCGGCAAATCCCACCACAATTAACTCCACCTTAGCTCCATAATTTTCAACCCCCGATATTCCTCTCCCGGTGGTTGTTACTTATGATAACAAATCTATAACTACAGAGTATAACTCTCAAATACCAAGTCTCTTGATTTACCAGACAAAATGAACTTATGCAAACAATACTGAGGTATGCAAAGTTGATCATAATTTGACAGTATGCAGCAAAAAATTCAAAAGTTCTGACATGAGTATATGCACTAATTTACCCCAAAAAAAAAAAAATAGAGATGCATCAATAATAATGATATCGTCAATCCAAACAAATAGGAATATGTTAAAAAAAACATTCGAATATAAAAAAAAATATTGCAATGACTGAAATTTAGCATCGTATATGAGAATAGAATTCAAAATGATACAATTCCGAGTCAAATGAGCGTATAGATGCAGCATTTAATAAGCATAATTGGTGTTGGAAACCTAGGACTTACATTAAAGGATCGGATTCCAATATAGACTCTAACTGATAAAGGAGATCCAACGGTAATGGCTTCGATTCCGCCATGCTTGAGCCGAGGCTTTAGCCAGACAGAAGAGAAGGTTATTGTCTGCTGCAAGCCGGCCAGTGAGCGCTGCCGTGGAATGGTGAAAGTTTTTTCCTGTGCCAGAAATATATGAGAAAATTCTCGGACCACCAAGCATACGTGGTGGTCCTCAACCAATGCGGTGATGTTCAATCAATGAAGATATTCGAAACTATCATAGTGGCTACTTTGAAGAGGATGAGTTTCACAAAAATACAACATTAAGGGTGCGTTTGGATGAGTATTTTTTACGTGAGTTTTTGAGTTTTTGGGAATTTAGTGATAAAAAGTGTAGTTTTCAG
>JAOTQG010154073.1:0-29533 GCA_025631175.1 Iris virginica
GGGCCTGGGGGGTCAATTGGGACAAGTAGTTTGATTGGGGGGTCATATGGTGCAACTTTGGATCTGGGGGGTTAGGTGAAATCCGGTGAATACTTTGGGGGGCGGAATTTTTTTTTTCCAAATTCTTTTGTTTTTTAAGGGGTGTGGACGTGGGAGTACGGAAGTAGTGGGGCGGGAAATTTCGAGGAGCCTTCGCAAGTAGTAAGTAGTATTCTTTATTCGCACAATTCTCTCTCTCTCTCTCTCTCTCATAACAAACGCACAAATACACACTTTGTGAAGAGACAGAGACAAACGGAGATCTCTACTAGTAGAGGTAGAGCAGTTGTACGGAGGTAGAGAGCACGGGATGGCAAAACGGAATGGATGCTAAAATCTAAATGATCAATCTCCCAATAATATTCCCCACGTCGCCGTCGTGGGGAGCAGGCGCCGCCGTAACTGATCGATCACTAAACAATCTACCTCCACGACTACTACACGGTAGTAGTAGTTGCTTCCATTCCAGTTCCTGCAGAGCAGATGAGATGAGATGAGATGAGATGAGATGGGAGTCATACAATAATCAAATCAAACCAAAGGAGTAATTAAAACTACTCCACCATCTTACTAATGGAGGGGTGGGATGGGATGGGATGGGAAGGAATGAATTGAGTACTGCATGCACTGCTAATTAACTAACTACTCCACCACCATCTTACTAGTACAATAATTCTAGCTCTGTTTATTTTATTACTTTTTTTGTCTAACCCCAGGTGTCCGGCGAGGCGGGTATCGGGATTAAGGTTTTAAATCTCTCCCAACGTAGTTGCGGGGATCGAATCATAGTCCTCCCTTCCAAGTGCAGCCCGAGCATGGTTCATGTTCTCTCTCTTTCTCTCTCGCTCTAGACGGAGGCGAGGCCCGATATTTAGGTCAAAATACGCCCAGTCACACACATTCAGAGGAGAAAAACAAAAAAGAAAAGAATTAAGAAACAAAACATTTGATTAATCCGCAATTAACGTTCCCCCTCCAGTTTCAAACTAATCTCTCTCTCTCTCTCTTCTCTCTGATCTCTCTCAGCCATTAGCTGATCAACCAACCGTATTTAACAACTTCTGGATCTGCACAAAGAATATTTGCTCTCCTTGTTTTTATACCACTCTCTCTCTCTCTCTCTCTCTCTCTCTCTTTATATTTTTTTCCTTTTAATTTAATAATTGAAAGAAGAAAAAAAAAATACTATTATTTTATCCCCGGGGGAATTCGTTCCTTATTTGAATAATCTAAAAAAAATAGAATTAATTTTGTTCCAGGAAAAGGCTATTTCTTTCTTTCTTTCTTTCCTTTCTTCTTCTTCTTCCATATCAACGTCGCTGTCTCTCACTTCTTCCTCCCTGAAACGGGGTGGCTCCGTTTGAGCGGCGGTGCCATCTCTCCTGCGACAGTGCCGCAATGACCAGCGCTAATACTGTTTCTCCTTCAACATCCGAGCCTCGTCATGACGTCGAGGCCGGTACTGGCATCATCGATGGGAACGACATCTGGGGCGCTGAAGACTTCTGCGATCCTTTTGACATTGGCAATACCAAGAATGCCTCTGTCAAGACCCTCAAACGCTGGCGGGTACGTCTACATTTTTTCCATTCCTCCCTCTCTCTCTCTCTCTCTCTCTCTCCACCGTATTTCAAATGCATTTTCATAGTTTTTCATTTCGTGTATAGTGGAGTAAAGCATTGTCATTGGTTTGTGCTTCCTCAACTTATGCAATGTTATTTTTTGAGCTGTATTCCGTTTGAATTAATTAATTGCACACAACGTGCCTACTTCTTTTGCATTTCTATTTCAGCCGACAGAGCAAGCAATTTCTGCTGCCCTCTTATTTTTGATTCATGCTCAACAACTAGAATCTGCATTATAGGTAATTACTTTTTAATAGGTATAGATTTCAGCAATGAGCAGCCAAGTAAGATTAAGGCATCTATGTGATGTGAGCAAGTGCTTCTCGGGGATCATGATTAGAGTGTCGTTTATGTTGGTAAATGAATGAACCCCAAGCTGGAAACTGGGATACATCTGCTCCAAAAATACTCCACTTTCTATATTTAAAACTCAACAAGCGACTGTATCAAAGAATCTTAAATATAGATCTATTTTGTCTTAGGTAACAGAATCTCTCTTTAAAAATGCTATCATTCTCTAATACACACACACACACACACATATATATATATATATATTATTGGGTGGGTAGGAGTGGAGGTATATGTTGCTAAGATTAGAAGTTGTTGGTAGTTAAGTGCTTGAAAATAGATATCGGAGCACTTATCCAAGGTGAGGGGGAAAGTTGGGGTTTGGGTTAGGGGATCATACATTCATGTGTGAATAGAATATTTTTTATTTGACTGCTAGATGTTGACATTCCAATAATCGTGCCCTAATTGTTTCAAGGAAATTGAGTCACATTTTGGATGCTCTTTAGCATGTCAAATTTATCAAATAAAAAAAGGAAGTTATAATGATTGCATTACCTAATTTCAACTGGATGATATTTCCTCTTATGATGGTCCCCGGGGGGGCGTTGCGTCAGCAGGCAAAATGCTTGCAGTCCTTTTATCACTAGTCATTTGATTGCGTAAAGGCCTTATGAATCTTGTCAGCTTTACACTTCCGCTTTTGTATACAGGATTGCTATTATTATGCATAGTTGAAAGGTAATCTTGCCAATTTTGTTTTAACGTAAAAAGTAACCTGCTGCATCTATGTTAGTATCCTGTATTCTTGTGTGTGAAATGTAGCTTTCATATGCTGATTATTTATATGCCTTAATGGAACTAATGAGGTCTTGCCCATTACAGCAAGCGGCACTTGTGCTCAATGCTTCACGTCGATTCCGCTACACTTTGGATTTGAAAAAGGAAGATGATAAAGAACAAAGAAGAAGGATGATCAGAGCACACGCTCAAGTCATAAGAGTAATGCCGAGGACATTTCTCCTATGTGTTCTATATTGTTATATCACACTCTAATGTCTGATCACTTGTTTACTTAGGCTGCTTTGCTTTTCAAATTGGCCGGACAACGAGCAATTGGTATTACTCTCGTATATTTCTTACACATCTTTTTTTTGGGGTCATTTAGCCAATTGTTCTGTCCTGCTCTTTTTCATGCAATCATGATGCATCATTTTATCACAGGCAATTTCAGCCCACAACATTGTAAAATGCGAACAGTTGTTTGGAGGTCTCCTTCTGTTTATCAATTAATATTGATGCTCTTGGTTGGATTCAGAGTGTATTCACAAGATTCCAATTGTCTAGTCTGATATCGAGGCTATATATTATTGTATATGCTTCATAGTTTATGTTTGACATTTCCTTATTGAGCATGATTTATTTGCTCGGCATATTAATGCTTGTGCTTTTTTAAATTGACAATATTGTTGTATATTCCATTCGGTATGCCGAAAGTTGTAAATAGATAATTGCATTATACATCTAAGACAATACAGTTAAGTCCCTGTTAATGAAATTTAAGATGAAGTTCCTCTATCCAAAAGACCCGAGCAATGTCTGATACTCAAACTCCAAAACTCTAGATTTTAGGCTATTGACTTGTGGAAAAGGTGGTTCCAAGGAATGAAAATGGCACCAGCGGATCTTTGGCTAATTGATTGTCCACAGTATCCTAGGTTATGCATTCAAATGCTGGTAGAGGGAGAGAGAAAGTAGAGAGAGATCTAAGCTTGAGGTATTTTAAAATACCTCTTAAAAAAGGAATGAAAATGGCATGTTTGTCTAATAGATAAATAAGTAGTGTGGGTAATGTTAAGCTTGAGATAAAATGTTGGGTCCCTTTCTAAGCACTAAGCTTTGAATTAGCTGGTTACTTAACTTGTATCAGTGCGAAGGTTGCACAAGGTTATGTGTTTGAGTGCTCATGCTTGGCATTCGGATTGGAACTCACTAAAGTGTTTTAATGTGTCAATTGGGAAACTCAATTTTATCTCTTTCCATACCTCACTGGAGTGTTATATCACATGACTCCATGTGGCAGCCTTACGAATAATTTCATTATCCTCACGAGCAAGATCATGTCCCTCATTATGGGCTTGTATGCATGCTTCAAAAGCTACTCAAGGACTTTTTGATATTTTCTATCTTCATTCTTGTAGTTACTTTATTATCAGATGTCATGGACATTATTGTTGATCTTGGTTAATTGAATTTAGTGTTAGGCACCGCCGTAACTCCGCCAACTCCAAGTGGTGATTATGCAATTGGACTCGAACAACTTGTTTCAATGACCAGGGACCATAACATATCTGCTCTTCAACAATATGGCGGGGCAAGTTTAATTAAACTTGTTCTTCTTTCTTTCAATTATTTCAAATTTTCATTCATGTGTGTAGTTTTCTTATGTTGACTATGATCTTTCAGGTCCAAGGGTTATCTGAGATGTTGAGAACAGATCCAGACAAGGGAGTCATTGTCGATGATGGTGAATTGTCGAAGCGAAGGAATGCCTTTGGATCCAATACATATCCAGTGAAAAAAGGACGGAGCTTCTTGGTAATTTTTACTTGGCAGCCATTTCTTCATAGCTGTTTGTGTTTCTGTCAGTTGAACTGACTTTTTGCTCTCAATTACTCATCTGTTACCTCTTTTTCCCTTTTCCTTTCTTATAGCGATTCCTCTGGGAAGCATGGCAAGATTTAACCCTCATTATCCTAATAGTAGCTGCAGCAGCGTCACTGGCCCTAGGAATGAAGACAGAGGTTAGTCTGAAAACCTTACTTCTGGTCATTTATTATCATGAAACCAAGTTTAGTTGGTCAAAATGTTAAAGAATCAACAGGCTCCGGAATTTGTTAGATATCTTGTTTTCCTTATGAAGCAAGAAAGTTATATGCATTTGAAGAGATTATACAATAGGGTTGGGGGGGGGGGGACAAGGCTTCTTCCTTTTGAGAAAGAGGTAAGAAGGATCAGTAGACAATAATTCCTTGCGACACTCTGCGCTACTTCACTTTTAGATCAAAGAACCCACCCAAACCATCCTCACCAAATAGACAAGACTTGCAGCGTAACAGCAAAGATGTTATCCTTTTAGTCTCCCCCCACTCCTCTCATGTAAGCGTGTTTGTTAAGTATAGATGTTATCTTGATTGCTTCATTTAGTTACAGCATAGTCCATTAAGTACTTCCATCTCCCAAAACTAGAGCGAGCTACATTATGCGTTTCAACAGAACTAACAAGTTAGGTAAATCCATGATAGCGGGGAACTGCGAGTTCTTTCACTTCTCTGAGAAGATGTCTTATACATCATCTCTGTGGCTTTATATGACCTCATAATGCTACCTCAAAAACTGCACATTCGTGTATCACAATACCTAGAAATATTACTCCCTCCATCCCCGCTTGAAGGGTTGCACTTTCCTTTTTTGTGCGTCCTACTTGAAGGGTTACGCTTCCTTTTTGGCCATCCCACTTGACCATATTACCGCTACTTTTTGCAAGGTATAAATATGGATCACACACTTAAGGGGCTTTTATGGAAATTATAATCTCTATGCCTAGTCAAAGTGTAACCCTTCATGTGGGATGGAGGGAGTACTAAAGAATACATTCTTAATAGGTTCCCTTACGGCGCATGCTAGATGGCTTCTCCACTAGGTAAAACTAAATTTCTCAAGCCTGTATTTGGGAACCAGCAAACAACGCGGATCCATTTCTGTCACTACAGGCCATCTACAGCAAGTGAAGTTATTCATTGCCATTTGCTTTTTGTTGGCCATTTTACAATCTTTTTGGTTGTTTCTTGTGATGTTTGATAATTCAATTTAAGTGGTTGAATGCCTTGTTAATAAAAGTAAATCCTGGTCATTATACAATGAATTAAGTGGTCAAACTAGACTACGTGCCTATGAATCCTTGCTTAGGTGAGATGGACCTTTCTGTATCAGTAAAGCGTTCTTCGTTTGTGCTATGCACGGACTTCTAATTAATGATCAAAAGAAAATGTATGGAATTTTCCTTTCTTATTGTACAATTTTTTTGGTGTTCCTTTATGAGGCACTATTCAAGGGTTCCTAGTGTCACGAAAAGTGTTGGTCTAGTTTCCTGTTTGATTGAGGTATCGTGCCTTCATTCTGCAGGGTGTTGAAGAAGGCTGGTATGATGGGGGAAGCATTTTTTTTGCTGTTCTTCTTGTTATTTCTGTTACAGGTGATATATTGTCTTGGTTTTCTCTCTCTCTTTCTCTGTGGTTTATGCTGAGCTATAGTTTCTGATGTTTGTTGTTTTTTTTAAAAAAATTGTTCTTACTATCTAGTTGATTACTGTGAGAACTAGACACAGTGACAGCTTAATTGACAAAACATTAGCTAGTAGTTTTTATTAGGGCATTGGGTTAAGTTTCCATAGTGATGAAAATATAAATAGATTTTGAGAAGCTTTCATATATTTGTGGCGAACGGTGTTGACTTCTGGCTTGTTGGTTTAAATAGCTATCAGTGATTATCGACAGTCCCTTCAGTTTCAAAATCTAAACGAGGAAAAGCGAAATATTACGCTGGAGGTATCCACATAAATGGACTAGACCTTTTGTTTTTGTAGTTGAGCTGTTACGTTGGGGATTGAAATTACTATATATGGTCAAATTCACATGCAGGTTGTTAGAGGTGGTAGAAGAGATAAGATTTCAATATATGACATTGTTGTTGGTGATGTTATACCTCTACACATAGGTGATCAGGTGAGTGCAGTTCAATTAGTTCGCTTTATTTCCTTGACTATACGACATTTTGCTAAAGTTCCTCTTCGTTTATCATCCAGGTCCCTGCTGATGGAATCTTAATAACGGGTCATTCTCTTGCCATTGATGAATCTAGCATGACCGGGGAAAGCAAGATTGTAAGCTGGTCAGACCTTCTTGCTAAATGCATGTTAGATTGTTGAAATTCCTTCTCAAGTATAATATCATAATGTAGGTGCGTAAGGATCACAAATCACCATTCATGATGTCCGGCTGCAAGGTAGCAGATGGTGCTGGAACTATGCTGGTAGGCAACAGTTTTTTTTAGAAGTTCGTTTCACCTATGCTTTTGGTATTTGATATTTCTTATCTGGTTTAAGACCATTTATTTTCGGTATGTCGTTTGATCATAGACTCATAGTATTAGTGTAACTATATATAAATTTTTTGTTTTTAATTTTCTTATTTGGAGAAGAGGACTGGAAGATCAGACTTACTTTCATCTCAACTAACTGACAACACATCAATTTGCTTATAAGCTGATAGCCGCTTGAAGAAGTATTGCAGTTAATCTTTTTTTCTCCATTTTGAGAGTCCATTTATGGTGTTATCTTATATTATTACTCTTTGGAAAACATTTCTTACCCCATATGCATTACCTTACCTCCTCATGATATTCATAGAACTTGATATGTCCTCTCTGGGTAAACGCAATGTATATATTTTGGTCCTCTTGGTTTTATCTTTATAATGCAAGATGTTCTCTGAAAATTATTTTTTTATAGTCCCATGAGCTATATGTTTAAGCTACTCAATTATCCCTGTGTTTTAAAATTCCCAGGGCCTGCTGCATTTTTATTTGGCTGTCTAGGTACTGGGCTATGCTTTCATTTATTGTTATCAAGTTTTTTCTTCTATCTTTAGGTCACTGGTGTGGGAATCAATACTGAATGGGGATTGTTGATGGCTAGCATATCAGAAGATACTGGTGAAGAAACCCCTTTGCAGGTTATTTCTGTCCCTTTTCCCTTTTCTTCATCTCAGTTGACAGTGCTTCTTATCATCGTTAATTGTAAGTTATTGGTCTCAAGTTAATCTGTTCTTGAATGGCATGTGACTGAGTTTATTATTTGCTCAGAAGACTGTGGTGCTTACCATTTGTACTTCTAATTTCTGGTCTAACCGAATCTGTTGTTTGATGACATGCAACAGGTACGCTTGAATGGGGTAGCAACATTTATAGGTATAGTTGGGCTTGCAGTAGCTCTACTTGTGCTCACTGTTCTTTTGGCTAGGTATGTGCCAATGTTATGGAACTTGTCATGTATATTGATCTATGATGCAATCTATTTCTAATCTTTACAGCCAATTTATCCTTTTTTAGATTCTTCACTGGACACTCGGAGAACCCTGATGGAACCACCCAATTTGTTCGCGGACAGACCAGCATCAGTAAAGCAGTTGATGGCGTCATTAAAATATTTACGGCGGCCGTAAGTTGCTTTTTTTATATTTTGTGCCTTCTTGTATGATGGATGTATCAGTATTTCGTTTATCTTACCTAATGGCTGAGGTATTCAGGTTACCATTGTAGTAGTAGCAGTGCCTGAAGGGCTTCCTTTGGCTGTCACATTGACGTATGTATGATGCAATATATCTGCTATTATTGCGATAATTACTTATATTTGTTTCTTCTTTCTGGCTCTTATTCAATTCTGTCTTAAACTCTGGCAGCCTAGCCTACTCGATGAAGAAAATGATGGCAGATAAGGCCCTGGTAAGTGTTACTTTTCACTTTTCTTCATATTTCTTAAAGGAAAACCCAGATTTGGTAATTCTGGAAGATGTATGAAATGTTAACAGCAACTAGTGTGCAGGTGCGCAGGCTTTCAGCCTGTGAAACTATGGGCTCTGCAACTACAATCTGTAGTGATAAAACTGGAACTTTGACACTGAATCAGGTTAGTTCTTCTAAACCCATTGGTTCTGTTGAGAAATGAGAGTATCCGGTATCTGATATCTGGTAAACTTTGCCACTGGTGAATTATGTGTCAGTGATGCCTTTTCGAACTTCTTACTATTTTGTCTTTTGGTCTATATTTATTCTGTTACAGATGACTGTAGTCGAGGCTTATATTGGTAGGGAGAAGATCAATCCACCTGAAGATGGCTCACAGTTGTATTCACTGGTTTCCTCGATGCTATGTGAGGGCATTGCACAAAATACTTCAGGAAGTGTTTTTCCCACTAAGGTATGCTGTTGTTTGTGTGGATGCCATCAAGAGATGTTTCTCTACCCATTATCGCCTTCTGCTAATTGAAGTGTGAAATTATTAGATAATCTAATTTTCCTAGTTTATCAAATCTCTGCTACTATCACAAATTCTGGGTGGAGGTAGAATTTAATATTGGGACAATCACGAGTCTGTGCATTGAGGAATTACTAACGAATTATTTACACTTTATAACATCATATGTGTGTGTGGGAAGAATTGCCTTTTACTCTTGATGACTAGCACTTTCTTCATTCATCCTATTATTATTTTCTTAGATTACACTTTGCACTTTTTGATTTCATGTTTATCGGACTTAGTCTGTAATTGCGTTTATGTTATTAGGATGGTGGAGATATAGAGGTCTCTGGATCTCCTACAGAAAAAGCTATTCTACAATGGGGGGTCAAGGTACATTTTTCTTCTATTCAGAGATCTCTCTTTTTTCAGTTCTCAGTTTTTCTTTTGGGCAATTCAGATTTCTATGTCGAGTTGGTATTTAGTAGCAGAACTGGTGTTGCAGATTGGAATGAAATTTGATGCCATCAGATCAGAATCTAAGCTCCTCCATGTCTCTCCTTTTAATTCTGCAAAAAAGCGTGGTGGTGTTGCTTTACAAGGGGTTAGTGATTATTTTTTGTAATGTTTGGTTGAGTGGTTATCACTAAATATTTGGATACGCATATTAAGTAATTTATTCTGATAAGGAATCCCATGTCGGATGAAGGAATAGTAGTTGTTTGCCTTCAATGAATTCTCTTGCTTTTGCAAGTTTCTTTCCCTAAGTGCTTTGTAATGTAACGGACTTAGAATCTTTGTTTCCAAATCGTTGTCTAAGATTTTATCTTTCCATGCCGCATTGACCTGTCTAGCTTCCTCGAATTGAATATGTAATTTATGGTTGATTGCTTGAAGTTTTGGTAGTTCTGGAGTTACTTGTGGTGTTTATGGTACTGCCATTTCTACTTGTCTCTATTTGTATGTGTGCGTGTGTGTTATGTTCTTCCAACTAAAACTATGATAAAGGATTGCTGCGCTTTACCTTTTTCTTCTTTCCTCCCTGGATTTCCATCACCAGCCTGTTTATATGTGGCAGGCTGATTCTCAAGTTCGCATACACTGGAAGGGAGCAGCTGAAATAATTCTAGGGTCTTGTACAGGATATCTGGATGCAAATGGTTCCTTGAAATCAATCGAAAACGACAGGGTCAGTACAAAATGGTGGTGTACTAGCTGAAGGAGATGAGCTTTCCAAGAAATATGTATAATGATTACCTTTTCATTTACAGGAGTTTTTTCAAAAAGCTATTGAAGATATGGCTGCAAAGAGCTTGAGGTGTGTGGCCGTCGCATACAGAAAGTATGAGATGGATTTTCCTACTGATGAAGAGCAGCAGTCTGAATGGGTTTTACCTGATGATGACCTTGTCTTGCTAGGGATTGTTGGTATAAAGGTACACGTTAAACTAGATGTTTGTTGTGTAGGTGTATTGTCAATCTTTACGACTTTACTACATTGCTTCGTCGTTTATTTTTAAATTATGACCATAGGATAATATATATGAAGATAGAGGTCTCTTCATTTCATGTTTGTGTTTATTATAAATGTTGCTGGTCGGTCATTTACGTATATGGTTGTACCTAAGGTGAGCTCCTTTTGCTTGCCGTGGTAGGGTAAAATGTATACATTTTGATTAGAGGTATTACTTTATAGTTGATTCTGCTAGTCCAAATCACAAGGATGAATGTCTGATGTAGGCCCAAAAGGGATTGTTTCAAATGTTAATGATGTTAAACCTTGTGGTGGTCCCTGGTGTGAGTAGTATTCTTAAATTTTTATTGTTTGGGCTCTCACGCGTGTTCTCTTTTTACATAATCTTAAAATGCCATTTGCAGAATTTCTTAGTTTCCTACAAATTTTAGCTGAAAGTCTACCTCCATGTGCAGGATCCTTGTCGGCCAGGTGTCAAAGATGCAGTGAAACTGTGCACCGATGCTGGTGTGAAGGTAATAGTTTCATCCTGCATTATATGCATGCTATATGTATGGTCGTCACTTGATGTTACATCTTTTAGTAACCTGTGAGAGAAATAAAAAGACGAGCTGGTTTGCCTAGGTAGCTTGTTGGTACGACTTTATGTGTAACAGTATTTTAGAAGGAGTACTGATCTCCTTGAATGCAAAAGCTGTGAAGTACATGACATTCTGTTTGATTGTCTAGGAGCTATTTGGAGGCATTGCCTCCTCAATTCAACAACAAGCGGTTCTTGATTTATGGTCAACCTGCTGAGATCCTTTTATAATGCTCTTTCTCATTCCTTCATGTTTATAAATGGGAAATTTGGGTAAGCTTCAAGATTCAGTGTCTGGATTGACCATTCTTACTTGTGTAGTAAATCTGGTCATCAATTTTCAGTAAATCTTGTTGTGTATGAATAACAGTGGCAGAACATGGAATAGGGACCCATGAGATATGCTTTCTGGAATATGGAGTCATGGCACATGAGTTATTATTGCCAGTATGCCAGAGCTATAAGAGTATCTGCAGATCGCTTGTAACTGAATTGGTTACAAGGATACTATTCAGTAACTAGAATTCTGAAATAAGTGCAGACTTATATTGCATTGTGGAGTAATCTCTTATCCCTTTCAATCCCAAGCTTTAAGCTGGTTGTTATTTAGTTACGCTTTGTTAGACCTGGAAATTGAAGGAAGTGCTTGCAAGTTGCAAGTAGGTCTGTTGCTAAAGCTTCTTAAACTCTAAAATCGCTGCAACTGCAGTATGAATCATCTATTTCTGGGTAATTATAAAGCTATCCAAGCTTGAAAATGACCAGTTCATCATAATTGGGGGTGGTCACTGTCGAACTAGTGTAGGAGATATGTGCTTCATGGATCGTAGGCAAACTTATTGAATTTTCTGTTCACATTCTGTTGCCATAAAACAGTGTAGTTGTGATGATAAGAGGCAGTTTCTCAGTGCTTGCTCTCCCCCAATCAAACTCATGTTGTGGATGTTTCAAATCTTCTGGTCAACATACTTGTGGTTGATAAGAGTAGACATTAAATTGCTTCAATACATGTGATTGATTCACTGTTCCCAAAATGATCATTATCTGTTACAAATTCAAAGTTCATAGATAACACCTGAAAAATATGGTTTTTGGGAATAGCTCTTCTCTGTGAAGTCACTACAACAACTCTCTTTCTTCAAAATCAGCTTTTTGATTCATTGCTGTTTCCCCACTATTTTCCATATCTGCTTATGTAGTTAGTTGTCTTGTTAAAGAGAAAAAGAAAAAAAATTGACATTCATACATCTATGAATTAATAGGTACGCATGGTCACTGGGGATAATCTTCAAACAGCAAAAGCAATTGCTCTCGAGTGTGGAATACTCACTTCTGGCGCAGATGCTACTGAACCAAATATCATTGAGGGAAAGACATTCCGGGAAATGTCTGACAAAGAAAGAGAACAAGTGGCCAAAAAGATATCGGTATATCTTGAATATATTTAAGTTTCCTATCTGTTGCTGAAAACTAGCATGTTTCAGGGTAATTTGATAAATTGTGGTGTTGTAGGTTATGGGAAGGTCTTCACCAAGCGACAAGCTTTTACTCGTACAGACACTGCGTAAACTAGGGGAAGTTGTTGCAGTAACTGGAGATGGAACGAACGATGCACCTGCACTTCATGAGGTTTGACTGCATCATGTCTTTTGCCTTTGGCTTTCTTTCAACATTAAGACTAATTTATGAATTATGATACATATGAACCATGAGCAATGTTGTTTGATTTATAGATTCACCATTTACCCTTGGAAATGAATTTGACCTTTGTGTTTATTATTGGCCTTTTAAGTTTACTTCGTTTCCTTGATCCTTTTGCTGCTAAAGCCTAGCATTTTTAGTATTATGTTTATTCCTACTTCATTAATTCTTCACTTTTGGAGCTCTCTCCACTTATATTGTTTAACATTATTATGTTTTATCTTATCAGTTAGTGAAAATAACATGCAATGAGGTAGTCATCTCTTACATGTTTAGTTAATTCACTTTTTACTGAGGCAAAAGATAGAAAAATAAAAAAGGAAGTTTCATGTGGGACTCTCTAGATAGGACATATCTTTGTCTCTAATGGGAAGGTGATGATGCACACTTTTTCCGGCAAGCTAGGCGACGGCGGTTGGCGGTCACGGCGGCAACAGAACCTGCAAGACAAAGACACCGGTACGAGCAGGGGGTGGCCCTGCTAAACCGCTCCGGCGTGAGAATCAGACTCAAGTTCAATTATGAAAACAAGAGGATTCACAGGAGAGTTTAGGGGCAGAATAATGCGTACCTTGTGCCTACGGGGTAGGGCTTATATTTATAGGAGCTTGAGGAGTCCATTCCCTGGGGTTTCCTTGATTGGTGGACACCTTCCTTATCTGGAGGAAGCGGAAGATGGCAAGGATTCTGATAGCCTTCTGATATGGTAACTCGTATCAGAGTTATGTTGGGAGTTGGGAGTGGATCTCTTGTGATCTTCTGATAAGATGGGAAAATACTCTCCTTGCTGGACACGATATCTCGAGCAGTCTCTGCTCGCGGGCGTCTGAGATGGTCGGTCTGCTCGCAATGTCTCGTGCAAGACCGTGGTGATGATTGCGCTCGTCGCGATGTCTTGTGCATAATCGAGGTTCGGGTTGCTCGCTCTGAGAGGTTTTCTCCTGCTCGCCATGATCTTGTGCTCTCTTCGCGCTCGGGGGAGATATTCTCCTTCCCCATATCGCTGAGAGGTGCTACGCTATCGTGCTCGTGTGTCGAGCATGCGGACACTAACCGGCCATGGAGTCATGCCCCAAATATCCTGCCAAGTGCTGTAGAGTCCTTGACCCTATATCGTGCACAAAGGTGCTCGCTAGGTCGCTCGTACTATTTGGTATCTTCAGAAGGGAAAATCCTCATGTCAACTCACGTCAAGTAAGCCTTAGCTCCAATCACTTGGGGTCAGCTACATGCATCCTTGCCAAGTCACCACATAAGCCATAGTCCTTCATATCTTTCTGTATTGCGGTTGTCCGTGTTTACCTTTGGTCTACCCCTGCCCCTAACTTGATTAAGATTGATATGATCAATTTTCCTACCTGGTGTACTAAGGGGTCTACATTGTATGTGCCCAAACCATCTTAGGCGATTCTCTCTAATTTTTTCTACTATAAGAGCAACTTTTATCGTTTCTCGTATTTGTGCATTACGAATCTTATTTTATTTTATTTGATCAGGCTTCTAGTGGGCAAATCTTGTGCTACCCAACTTTGCTCTTATCTAATTTGGCTATGTTGTGTACATTTCTGGCTTATAATTTACGGTCCTGAACACTTTACCTTGCTATGCTTTTACTTTATTTCTGACTGGAATTTTGCATTTTGCTCTGTATATTAGGCTGACATAGGTCTTGCTATGGGCATTCAAGGAACTGAAGTTGCAAAAGAAAGCTCCGACATTATAATCTTGGATGATAACTTTGCTTCGGTTGTAAAGGTTGGTATGATCTCTCCTGTATTAGATTGGTGTAAAATAATAATCCTTCATTGGTTGACTCACTTCTGTACTACAATTAGCATAAGTAATGGCAACTTCTTTTATGGCTAAGTATTAATTAAAAACTATGCACTCCCTAAGTATTAATATAGCATCGGAGATTCTTACATCTTTCTTGGATTTTTATGGCTTATCAGTTAAACTTGTTATGTAGATAACTAGAACAAGTTGAAATTTTAGGTATATGTTGCTTGTATTGTTAGGAAAAATTTCCTCGCATGCACTTGAACCCGAATAAATAATAATACCCTGTCACCGTTCATGTTGAGTTCTCGTTTTGTCACTGCTGAAGTGTATGTAGGATGAGCATGTTTAAATGTTTCATTTGTATGTTTTTTATTAACCTGAGTCGCGCTTAGAGCCTTACCCTTAAACCAAATATTAATAAACCTGAGTCGCGCTTAGAGCCTTACCCTTAAACCGCCGGTCCCAAGACCGGATAGAGGAGGAGGGTTGTGTTAGGTAGCTTGATAGCCATAGTAAAACTTTGTCAAACTTCTTATGAGCATGAATCATAATAATTTTCGTGTAAATGCTAGGATGTCACCCGTTTAATGTCACCTGTCGCACCTGCCTCGGGGTGTTGCAGTAGAGCTAGGGGCATCACATCTCCACCCGGGTGTGATTGATTTTCAACAAGGGTATTCGGTGCATTTGCCTCGTGGTGCATCAAATAGGCTAGAGGCGCCGTGCCGTCGTCCAAGTGTGTACAAAATGAGCAAGGGCAGAGTAGATAATTTAGACTAGCAACTTGGAACATAGGAACCATGACGTGTAATGGGATGGAGTTAGTAGATACTATGGTTAGAAGAAAGATTAATATACTGTGCGTACAAGAAACAAAATGGGTGGAGGAGAAAACTCGAGAACTAGAAAATACATGATTTAGATTATATTATACTCGAAAGATAGAAAGAGAAATGAGGTGGACATAGTAGTAAATAAGGATCTAAAAGAAGATGTCCCAACAGTTACTATGAAAGGAGATAGAATCATACTTTTAAAATTGGTTTTAGGAGAAGAACTAATTAATGTAGTTAATGTCTATGCTCCGCTAGTAAGACTAGACCAACTTATTAAGGATCAATTTTGGGAGGACTTGGATGAATTAGTTCAAGGATACCCGAAAGCGAAAAACTCTATATTGGGGGAGATTTTATGGTCATGTGAGAGAAGACCCTGTAAGGTATGAGGGAGTGCACGGCGGATATGGTTTTGGTGATGAAAAGAATGGAGGAGTAGCTTTATTAGATTTTGCGGTTTCCTACAACCTATTAATAGCGAACACTTAGAAAAGGGAAGCACATTTTCTAACTTTTAAAAGTAGATTAAATAAGAGTCAAATAGATTATTCGTTAAGTAGAAAAGTTGGTAGTTTAACTTGTAAAAACTGTAAGGTGATTCCGGGAGAGAGTCTTACTTCACAACATAGAATTATAGTGCGTGATATCACCCTTAAGACTAAAATACAGCGTATGAAAGACACTAAAAACCCAAGAACTAAGTTGTGAGATCTAAAAGGTGAGAAACTAGGTTTATTTAGAGAGAAAATGATAAATGATGCAACATGGAATATAGCATATGAGACTTTTTATTAACGAACGAGATGTGGAATAAAATGTGTGAGTGCATTAAGAAGGTGTCAAAAGAGGTATTAGGAGAGTCCAAAGGTAAGAGGCATATATATAAAGAAACGTGATGGTGGATGAGGAAGACCAAAAAGTAGTCCGACTAAAAAAAATGCTTATAAAACTTGGCAAAACTCTAAAAACCTAAATGATTTAGAACGATACAAAGTTGCTAATAAAGAAGTAAAGAAAGCCATGAGAGCGGCTAGTTGTAAAGCGTTTGATGACTTTTATAGTAAATTAGATACAAAAGAGGGGGAAAAGGCTATACAAATTTGCAAAATCAAGGGATTGAAAAATCAGAGATTTCAATGAGGTAAAATGCATTAAGGATGAAGACTTGCGCGTTAGTCATTGATGAAGAAATAAAAGATAGATGAAAAATATACTTTGAGAAACTACTAAATGAGCAACTTGTAGGATATGTAGTGAGCAACGTTAGTAGCACCAATAGGAAAAGTAGAGATATTATCTTCTCTTGTAGAATTAATGAATATGCGCTGAAGTTGCCTTATGAAAGATGAAAATCGGGAAAGCTTTAGGAGCTGATGGAATACCTTTTGAGGTATGGAAATTTCTTGGTGAAGTAGGGGTGTCTTTACTAGTTAAGTTATAAAATAAATTTATGATGACAAAGATGAGTGGGGTTGGAGCATTATAATACCAATATACAAACATAAAAGTGACATTCAAAGTTGCACGAATTATAGAGGTTATTAAACTAATGAGTCACCCAATGAAGCGTTGGGAGATAATAGTTGAAAGTAGACTAAGGAGGGAGACAACGGTATCAGAGAATCAATTTGGTTTTATGCCGGGTAGATCAAAAATGGAGGTTATCCACCTATTAAGGAGATTGATGGAACGCTATAGGGAAGGAAAAAAGGATCTACACGTGGTCTTTATTAAGAAATATCCTTACGTGGAAGGTCAAATATGTTAATTGGATCATGAAGATTCCTTAATTAGAACTGATGTGAAGTGAACAACTTATAGTTTTCAGAGGATGATGGTTGTTTAATTTGGAATGTAGTATTTACGTTATCTCTTGGTACTAGACAATACAATTGTCGACCATCGATGGCTAGTGATGCTACTCATCAAGCCCAAATAAGTACAAGACTATGGAGCTACATAGTCAACCCTGCTATCTTCTTTCTAAACCCCCAAAAGCCCCAGCCTTACCCATGTTCTCTTTATGTTGGCGGGCCTACTGTGCTTTCACATCTTCTTAACCCGAAATGGTTACACTTTCTTGGAGTTCATGCCTTATTTTCTCTTTATAGGTTGTCCGCTGGGGACGCTCTGTATACGCAAATATTCAGAAGTTTATCCAATTCCAGCTCACCGTTAATGTTGCAGCACTTGTTATTAATGTTGTGGCAGCAATTTCTTCTGGAGATGTACCTCTGAATACCGTGCAGGTTCTTCTTCTTTCTCTCCCCTCCCCTGTGTGTATGTGTATCTGTAGTTATTGCTGGCTCTGTCACATCCATTATGGTTTCTATGTACTTTCTGGGAGCAGTGTCTGAAAGTGTAAAACTACTAAAAAGAACACTTAAGATTCGTCGGCAATCATTACTATATTCATGGTGCAGCTTCTTTGGGTTAACCTCATCATGGATACTCTTGGAGCATTGGCCTTAGCTACTGAACCACCAACGGACCATCTTATGCAACGAACTCCTGTTGGTCGAAGGTCAGATTTTATTCGTATACATCATACTTATATATATGTATATATATAGGGGCCTATTCCGCTACAAATCACAAATATCGTACAAACGTGCAATCAGTTGTATCTTAGTATATTTTTGTTGTATGGTACAAAATAACAAAGATACGAAGATACAACAAAAATGTAATAAGATACAGCATGATTTTCCTAAGATACAACAAAAAAAAACTAAGATACAACAAAAATGTACTAAGATAGAATAGGTTCGCACGTTTGTACGATATTTGCGGTTTGTAGTCGATCATTTTCATATATATATATATATATATAAAGGGGCTTATTCAAATAAAAAACCTAAATAACCTACAAACTTAGCGAACCATTAGGATCCAAGAATTTGATATTTGTGGATCTTAGTCAATATAACACTAATATCCACAAATATCAATTAAGATCCACAAATATTAAATTCTTGGATTCTATTTGTTCGCAGGTTTTTATGTTTTTATTTGAACATCTACATCTACATCTACATATACAATAATAATAATAATAATAATAATAATAATAATAATAATAATAATAATAATAATAATAATAATCAGATTTGGCAACATTATCTTTATACTTGGTAGTTAATCTTTTTCGGGCTAGGAAAACTTAACCCCCTCTACAATAAGGTCGGATAACATTCCTCAAATCTGGCTAAACACCAAATAAATTGTAGGCAACAACAGGTTCAAATGGACTTTCAAGTCACTATATATATATATAGGGTCTTACTAGACTAGGAACCTAAATATCGTAGGAATCAACTGTGATTCAGTAGCATTGCTCTTAGATTCAATAGAATCTGAAAACAAATACTTAACTGAATCTTAGAGCAATGCAACTGAATCTTAATTGATTCTCACGGTTCCTACGATTTTTGGCTCTCCTTTGAGGTCCTCCCTATATAATAGATAATATACATATATATGTATACCCCCATTGGTCGAAGGTCAGAATGTTGTTGTACATTGTATATATGTATATATACCCCCCCCCCCGCCCACCCCAAGATTTGGTCCTCTTTTGTTCAATATTTGAGCTATATTTATATGTTATATCATGAGTTGCGTCACGTCCGGGACATGCACAATTCTGCGAGATACGGTTATGTGTATATTATGGATAAGAATTGATATATTCAACATATCAAAGAGACATATATGGTGTAACTTACGTCCTTTTATGGGGAACAATCTATGCTCTATTTTGGTTACCTGTGTATATTATGGATAGTTGTACAAGTTGCTCAACATTTGAGCTATCTCTATTTGTTACATCATGAGTTACGTCACATTTGGACATGCACGATTCTGCCAGATATGATTATGTGACTGTTTAATATAAGAATGAAAATTTTCTTTTCCGAAAACATATCAAAAAGACATGCCTGGTGTAACTCACTTCCTTCGCTGTTCTTGAGGAACAATCTATGCTTTATTTTAGTTACCTATGTATATTGTCGATAATTTATCCTCGGTCTTATAAAGTAATATATCCATTTTCCCTTCTGAGTGTTGCTTTCTTTAAAACATATCTGTTTTCCAGAAATTCGCGGATTTATGGCTTCCCAATTTTTATTTAGGCTAAGAAACTGGAAATTTGCCATTCAAACCATTTTGAGACATTTCCTTACTGGCTAACTAATGGGGACATGGACTTTTATTGCATACCAAGTTAATCTTTGGTTTGAGTTTTGTAGTTGTTGAATAGGATGTTTACTTGTAGGTGTTAGGGTGCATCAACCCTTCCCATACCTCAAGGCCGTCTTATTTGTTTCCCTAGTTAATGATGAGCTGAAACTTCTGATAAGTGAAATTATTGTCTGTGTTGAAATTCGAACTTACTTCGATGCAGCAGCTATTTGTAGTAGAGAAAACCTGTTTCAGGAAATCCAGATATATCCTCTCTAATTGTCGCTACTTAAACCATTGCTTTCCAAATAATAATGTCGATTTAACACGGTGCCTTAGCTGGAAAAACAAAATGAACTTTATCTTTGACTTGTTATCAGTCGTAATTATTGAGTAAGATTTGCCAAAAAATAAGTATTTCACTATGTGGCAAGTTTTAAGCAGATGTACTGCTGAATGAGAGGTATGATACTGCATCCTAAATTTGACGGTGTTGTGGTCCTAAAGTAAAAGTGCCATAGTAGTGCATGATGATTTACTGATCAGAAATTTGGTAATTGTTCTCATTCACGGATGTGGAGAAAAGTGCTTCATGCTAAGACATGAATGTATTTTAATTCTCCCTAGGAAAATAGTCTGTTCAGCTCAAATTTTTTCCTAAGTTTGTTTTCCAATATATCTTTGCATGTACTTGTTGCAGAGAACCTCTAGTGACAAATATCATGTGGAGGAACTTGATTGTACAGGTAACTGTATTTCTTATATCTTGTGCATTTTCCGAAGATACCTGCATTGATTACCTTTCTTGGTCACTAATTCATTGCTTTGGATATGGTAGGCTCTGTATCAAGTTGCCGTTCTCCTTATTTTCAACTTTTATGGTAAGAGCATTCTCAACTTGAAGGATGATGGATCGGGATATGCAACCACCTTGAACAACACCTTGATATTTAATGGATTTGTCCTATGTCAGGTAACACTTACCCTGAATTTGAAATAAAAGAAAAATAAATAAGAGGCTGGTTCTTGTGTGTACTAAACTCATAGGCATTCAACTTCTTGATTTTATCATTAACTACAGAGAGAAATCTCTAAATTCTTGATTACCAGATCTTCAATGAGTTCAATGCTCGGAAACCAGAGGAAATGAACGTATTCACTGGAGTGACTAGAAACCCACTTTTTATGGGGATTGTGGGAGGAACATTTATACTTCAGGTGAGATATCATTATTATTATATTGTTGTTTTTGTTATTCTAAGTAGCCATATAATTGTCTCGTTGGTGATACTTCTCTCCGGTTTTGGTCTGCAGAGTGAAGTGATAGTATCTCGTATATACTTCATTAACATGGTTATTTCATTATTAAACAGATAATCATTATTGAGTTCCTTGGAAAGTTCACCTCAACGGTCAGACTTGATTTAAAGCTTTGGATCATCTCTCTTGCTATAGGAGTTTTCAGGTTGCTTCACAGGAAATGACTTCATATGTGTTTTGTTACTTTCTCTCGTGTATAATGTCATGTTTATATCCATCTTTGTGCATTTCCACATTTAGATTTTAGAGTTTCTGGTAGCACACAAAGTTACTGTTTCCTAGTGACGTTCCAACCCCATGAGTGCATAGATATGCCTTGGGAGTTTGGGAGCTATAGTTCTAAATAAACAATGCTTGAGAGCAGTTCTTGCTGTTGGTCTTGTTTGAGAATTGTTCAAATCTTCTGCATGCTCACATAATTGAAATGTACTGTGGTCTCCTAACAGCTGGCCGCTCGCCATTGTCGGAAAGTTGATTCCAGTTCCAAAAACTCCCTTGGCGAAGGTCTTCATCAGGCCTTATCAGCGTTGCATTGCTGCTAGAAATGCTTGAATTTAATCAGTGCTGTGTGCTGCTCAGACTCTGAAGACTCGGGCACTAATCGCTCTAAATATACACGGTACCTCTACTGGGATCAGAGTTGACTCCCTTCTCGGCTCTGTCTACAGTCAATATAGTTGGACACAATGTAGTCATTAGTGTCAATATTACCAAATTTACCTTATATGTACTCTGAAAGTGTAAATGAAAGTGAAATTATTTTACTGATTATACTCCATTAAATGAGTTTTGACTTAACAAACTCGTGGTTATTGGAATTTGGAAAAAAGCAGATAAAGATCATTGCCCAAAACTGGAGCTGGTCAACAGGTGGGTTGGGCAAAAGTGGACTGGAAGCAGAAAATGGTGGGTAAAACGGTATGGACATAACTTGTCACCTCTACCCAAAACCAACGAGGGGTGGTTTGAAGTTGGTAACCTAATTAGTTTGTGGAGGCAGGTAGAAAGGTTACAAATGGGTTTAATTTTAAGTGTATCTCCTCCGGCCACCATGTTTTAGATGGTCTTTCCATTTTTCTTTTTTTGGAATGTTGAAATCTCTGTTGGGATGTCATCAAAGGCATTTCCATTTCCATTGAAGTAGTAATTGTTAGTGAAGTGGTTGGAACTTTTTTCTGTAGGGTGAAAATTCTTTTGTGGGTGGACAAGCTTTGAGTGTTGATATGTGCACAAAAAATCATTTTAGAAGCTTCGACGGCTAATTTCAGAGTATCTGTTGTCGTGTGCGTTTGCAAAGTGTTTGAGCCAACAACCACCAGAGTACCTGAAGCGGTTTAAGTTAATCTCATCTGCAGGAAGGAGTTTCCACTGCTGTTCAGAACTGAGATTCTACGAAGTGTATGATTTGTTGATACCCACGGATTTAAAGAATGTAAGCAGAGACGAGAGAAAGGGTTTACAATACATCCAAACAATCCTTGAACAATGTATAACTTTTAACCAAACAATTTTATATTTTACCAAGGCGGCTTCCTGATCACTTGAGACCCCTCATAAATATTGAATTGAAGAAGAAAAATCTGACCGAACTGTGGACTCTACAAGGAAACTTCTAATCTTTTTCAAAAGGATACATTTATGGCCTCTGTATGTTTCTTCAAACGCTTTTTTTGAGCAGCACTCTCTGATTTAGCAGAAACATGAATACGCCAAGTGGTTTTTCTTTGTGACGTAAGGGGAAATGAATTTTGAGACCGATGCGGACGAGGAAGGAGGAATGTTTGACGGAACAAGTATTTGAGTCCTACCAGCAGCAATCCTCTTGCCAGCAACATTTGCATAGAACAAGCCTGAGATCGCTGGTACGAAAACATCACTCTGAGAACAAAGGTAGAAATCTATAGCCTTCTCATACTCAGAAGCGTCTTCATCGAGGAACTTTGACTTCTTATCCATGGGCATTATGCCTTCCTGCACTCACAGTAGTTCCATTAGATTTCTAAAAAATGTTGGCAAATATGTTTGCTGACTAAATATACAATTACACAGCATTGCTGATAGTGGGCAGCAGAGGTACTCACCTTTGTGTAAGTTCTGGGGAATAGGTCTTTCAAAGCATCAAGGCTGCTGTCCCACCTAGATTGGGTCAAGTAGATTGCGGTGTCCTTGTCAAAACCAAGCTTCCTCAAAAACAGTGCAATCTCCTGTGGGCTGTAACAGCTTTTTGAGCCACTGGCACCATTTCCTTGGCAACCCTTCTTCTCCAACATATCAATCCTCAAGTCCACTGCTATGAACTGGCCATCTGACCGACGACTTAAAGTTCTAAGCCGCTCAACCATTGAATCAACCACTTCCTGAACATCAGATTGTAGCTCAAGAGTTCCAAACATTCCCAAACATGCAACTGAGTTTACGCTGTCATCTTGTTCACTCTTCCTCATGTTTACTGAAGGGAAGTATGTTGCCAGCCTTATGTTTCCCTTTTCTTTAAAAACGGGTTCGATTTTATCTGCAATGTGATCTCCCGTAACCCGATTAGGAACTCTCAGGACTGCAAGATTTTTCGCCGACACTTTAGTAGGTTGGGATTTTACTACTTTAACCACCCCATCCAGGCTATTTACAAACTTGTCAACATCATAAATGTCTTCAAAGTTCCTGAAAAGTATGAAACGTTAAATTTGTAAGTTACGCAGGTTTAATTCTGGAAGTACATCTTATTATGACACAAGAGCTGGCTGATGTTAAACATCTCACAGACAACATGCAAGGAAATAATAATCAAACAGGGAATCTTTATGAAGGGAAGAATGCTTGAATGAATAGCTGCTCCCTTTACAACTAATACCAAGTGACACTCTCAGCATACTTGTCGAGCAGGAAAAATCCATTTACAACAAGTGAGCTACAAACAAGGATAATATGCAAGCAATGAACCGGTAAAGTACGTGAGAAGATTGTAATTTTAAGTCCATTATGGACTACATGGTAAGGAATCAGTTCCTTGTGACAGCACTTTAGCCAGGTAATCGATTCAACAAGCGATCAAACTAGCAATCTAAGATATCCTCAATAAACCTTCATAAAACCTTATTCACTAAAAGCCACTTAAAGTGACAAAAAATCCAGTCTGGTTGGGGCTGCCTACTCTGGAAAGGAAAGAGGACCTGGAGGTTGGGTGTTCAAGCCTCCAGAGCAAATTAACTAATTGAAAATATGGCTGCTGGAGCTTGTTAAACAGAAATTCAAGTAGAATAACTTCGAGACCGACACACCCCCCCTTGTGACCGTTGGGCTTCAAAAAGAAATTAGTTGCTTGCATGTTAAGAAGCTTGCTTCTTTTTGCTTGCAATCAACCCCATCCCAACCCATATTCTCTCTTCTTCCCAAGATATTCTCACAATATCGATCCAATAAAAATGACAGTGTAGATGTAATCCTAAACGAATGCTTTCAGCAAGAATTAAGCAGAAGTCAATGACCGGTATAAATGCTCAAAGAATGCTGGCACTAGGAACTAACCTCTTATCACCAGGTTTGCTTCCTCTAACGTCAGGGATTACAAGAGTTGCCCGAAGATGTCTTGCCACTACCACTGCATCAGCAATCTGTGGGAAACAGGCACCAAGTTGTAAAGATTCGGACAGAAGAAGGTAAACATACAAAATATGGGCGATGCAAAAGGCATGCCGTGGGCATTGCAATATCCCCAACGCTCCTGCTCCCCTTATTATGTAGCAAAGCTGAAGAGTACATCTTTGGAAGTATAATGTAGGTCCTTAATGATGGGAAAACTAAAAATGCATGTGCGCTTTAGCTCTATGATACAAAAAGTTCACTGACAAATAAAACTTTTATCACCTTGTTCAAGTTTGATGTTCATGACTCAAGTCATATTAGGATTAGGTGGAATTTTGGAAGCATGAAAAATCTGTGGCAAATTGAACATGGAAAGGTGACTAACACTAGATAGTGTTGAGGTTTAGATATGATAAGAGGCATATACTGAGTCATCTAAGTGACAATAAAACTGTCAATGGTACCAGATTGAGTTGGTGAAAGTAGAGTGGTAGACTAGTCTAATCAGTTTACAACAAACATAGAGAATACTCCCTCCGTCCCGTAATAGATTATCTTTCAGAAATTAAAATTTGTTCCATAATAGTTGTCCTTTTAGGATTTCTAAACTTTTTTTACCTCATATTTTCCTAATTTACCCCCCTATTTTCCCAACTACTCATGATCATTAATTACATTTACTTCTTTTACCATCAATAAGGAGACATTAATTAATAAGGATGAATTTATCAGTATATATTAGTCCTACTTAATAAGTGTGTACATTAAGAAAAGGTAAAAAATTAATTACAGAATTAAAGGGAGAGGTAATATCATGCGGTAGTAGTGAGGGGACTTGAGCCTGCGTCATTGTTATTCCCCTGTAATTGTGCATTTCACGTCATTAACATTGCTCGTCCCAAGAGCTAGCCTCGAGAAAAGTCAACCATAGGATGAGCAAGGTTGCATTCATATGGACTGTGAAATGGACCAAATATAGTAGTTCCAAATCTGGTAAGGATGGAGGGAGGGGGGGTACCTGAGAAACATGGTATTCGGGGCCATTAGTCAAAGAAAAAGTAACAAATCCTTGCGATTGCTCTGCCTCATCTATTACACATCAAACCGAAGAAAAGAAGGTTAGAGAGGCTTGCGGGAAATAGACAAGGAAATGGAAGAGAGTTACTTAAAAGAAGGTAGAGAGAGAGAGAGAGAGAGAGAGAGAGAGAGAGAGAGAGAGAGAGAGAGAGAGAGAGAGAGAGAGACCAAGAGTAGGAGTAGGCTTAGACCAGCAACGTTTGAGAGCAAGGCCATCTTCTTTCCAAGGCCCATCATCAGAGGCATTAGGAAGGGTGGTGCTGAGATCAGAGGAGGATTCATCATAGCGAACGGTTGCTGCTCCTCCACCGGGAATGGGATGCTGCTGCTGCTGCTAATTTGCAAATAGATTGATAATCAAAGATCCAATCGAGGTTTTAATACATTAATAATGGTAGTGGTAGTACTGTAGTAGTGAAAATTTGGAGATGAGAGAGAGAGAGAGAGAGAGAGAGAGAGTAATGGAAGAACTATGAATAAGAATTAAAATTAAAGTAAGAGCGTACATGTAGAGTAGGAGGAGAAATGAGAGGATCGACGTGGTCACGCTTAATCATGTGGCCCAGCATCAAGAACATTGTCACCGTTAGCACTCCTGCCAATATCTGCCTTGGATCTACTCCTCCTCCTCCTCCCATCTCCTCCCTCCACTTATGGAGTAGTTAGTACTAATTAGAGAGAGAGAGAGAGAGAGAGAGAGAGAGAGAGAGAGAGTAATGGAAGAACTAGGAATAAGAGGTAGGTAAGCTTTAGATCCAAAATGCCGATGGATCGATCCGCTTCTAATTAACAGAGACTGCAGATTGCTGCTTGCTCTGCTCCTCTGCTGCTGCTATTGCTCCGCTCCTCTATCTTAGTATAGGAATGAATGAGCGAGAGCAAGTTTCTGGCTGTCTCTCACTCACACTCGATGTGGGAAAGAATTTCTGAAATCCGGAGAGAGAGTGAGAGAGTGGTAATAGTAGTAGAAGAAGAAGCTTTTTACAGCAAAAAAGTTAAATCTCTCTGAATGAAATTGGCTTAAGGAAGTCTCACTGTGTGTGTTTGTGTGTGAGAGTTGAAGAAGATGCACTACTGACTCTACTGTATGTATGTATGACGAAGAAGAAGAGGAGAGAGAGAGAGAGAGAGAGAGAGAGAGAGAGAGAGAGAGGGTGAAATTGTGTGTTTAATAAGGTGCGCATCGCTTTGGCAAGTACAAACCACCACCGACAGTCTCCTGAAACAGAAAACGATTGTTGGCCTAAAATCTCTCCCTCCGCTTTTTACTCTGCCGTCTCTCACTTAGGTTCAAGTTCGGGTCAGAAAGTTTTTTTTTTAATAATTAAAGTGAAAATGTGAGAGAAATAGAGAGAAAATAATGAAACTTATAAAACTTTAAAAATTAAAAATGATGACAAATTAATATCTTGACCCAAATCTTAATTATTTACTTGTCACAGTTTGGGTTTAATGGCCTGGTTAAACCTAAAAATTAGGGGAGAGTTGTGTTGAGATTGTTGGAAGCCGTTTGAAAAAGAAAATGGTAATACAGTAACTGGACTTGGCTAAAAGAGGGCAAGAGAGTAAATGGACCAAGGCACGAGCAAGGCACGAGCAAGGCACGAGCCCTCTAACAGAATGAAGCTGCCATACTCCGTACTGCTGCATTGTGGCAAGGCAAATCCACTACACCAAATCGAATCTTTCAGCTATATAACACCAGAAGACACCAAGGACATTTGGGGCTGGATGAATTATCTTTCTTTTCCTTAAAGTTTATATAGAGAATTAGTTGTAATCGTCTTCTTCGTTCCTTAGTTTAGCCATAGTTTGACAGTAGGAGTTCTGCAGATGTACGCTTGGCTTTTCCTTAGTTGTAACAGATTTCTATTAATGAAAGTTGAGTAGCTTAGTAGTAGTAGTTTGGTGTTGAATGTTCTTGAATCCTTGAAGGCCACTGTTGCATTCATTCACACACTCTGACAGTGGTATCAGAGCGGTCTTTCCTCGAATGAAGACGATGGTGGCAGAAAACGAATTAAGTTATTATTACTCTTCTTCAATGTCTCTGTCAAACCCTTACTCTGTTTTCTCTCAAAAACAACCACCACCTCCATATTATCAGTACAATTACAATCCTATTGCCCCTCCAAACAACCATTATCCTTATATGAACAATCTCACACACCAACAGAACTACAATCAATTCTCTCAACTACCACCAAACCATTATCCTGATCACTACTTTCCACCACCTAATACCCAACCACAGCAATATACACCACCTAATACCCAACCACAGCAATATACACCACCATCCTTCACCCCACCACTAAATCAGCATCCACCAAACCATTATCCTGATCACTATCAGCCCCAACCACCACACAACCACCCAACACCACCACCGGTTCATAACCCCCACATTCCACCACATTTTTAAACACACCAGATCCCATATCAGCCTCCAACATACCAACATTCCTACTACCCATATCAAACTCCTCCATACAACCTGTAACCATTTCAAAAAATTTCAAGCCAATAGTTCTCCTACGACAATCACTCTCCACCTGTTTTGCATGCCAACTATTCGATGAAAGTCCAAGAAGAAGGGATAGAGAAATTGGTCAAGGAATTTGTGGATGGACATCTTGGAAGGGACTATAGGCTTGGGCTTGAGCCTATGAAGGGGGATCAACATTGTACCCTCCAAGTGCTCGGTGAAATTACCAGCAGTGAGGAAGATCAAAATTTCAATATGAGAAAGAGTGAAACCAGTGCTGTTCACGGAAAGATGATAGCTGAAGACATGAGTAGATTTAGGAGGAAAGGTGTGGTGACTCTTGAAGAAGGAAAGAGTGTTGAGAACATCTTGTTTATTGAGGAAGGCCTTTACGCTTCTAAGGTCCACGGTGATCCTTCCCAAGATAACAACAAGCCTCTCATCGAAACATCCTTCATTAGATTTGAATCTTTCACATTTCGAAGAAGGAAGGAGATTGCTAATAAACAGAATGAGATGCAACAAAGTACTGAGCTAGTCGAAGCTATACTAGTTGAAGTCAAGATTAGGGATAAAATTGGAGGTGCATATCTGGATTCCGATGCAATATGCTGTAATCCTGCTTTAGCCAATGATGGGTCTTGCAAGGTTGGAGAGGTTATTATACGCCAAGATCCTGATAGTCTTGGGTAGCCTAAACGATTGCAAACCAACTTTGAAGGAAAAAATGAGGAGGCAAAAATAGTGCTTTCAACTGTTGAGATCAATGGTATAGGAAGGTACTATCTTTACTTTGTGTATTGTGATCCAGAACTTAAGGGTACATTAATTAGTAGAAGAACAGTTTGGAGAAACGCAAAAGGTTATCTTCCTGGGAAGATGTCGCTCTTGATGAAATTTTATGGTTTAATATCTCTTGCATCTCTTATTCTTGGTCTTCTATGGTTTTTTCGCTTTATACAATACTGGAAGGATATAATACACTTACATTATCACATCACAACTATTATTGGTTTGGGAATGTGTGTGATGGCTTTTTGGTATTTTGAGTATTCTAATTTTAATGCCACTGGAAGCAAACCAATGGGAATTATTATTTGGGCAGTGACTTTCGGTGCTGTTAAGAAGTCCGTCTCTCGCCTACTTCTTTTAGTCGTCTCAATGGGGGTATGGCGTTGTGCGACCAACCCTAGGTGGCATAACCTCGAAAGTGCTTCTTCTTGGTGTGACATATTTTGTGGATTCAGAAGCTCTTGAACTTGTTGAACATCTAGGAAATATTAATGACTTCTCTAGAAAAGCACAAGTGTTTTTGGCACTATCGGTTGCTCTATTGGATGCATGCTTCATTTTTTGGATCTTTTCATTATTATCTGATGATGCACGAATTTTTCTGTGATCTGGTGAGCTGCTACGATGGCTAAAGGCTGAATCTGGGCAGCAACAAGACCTGCAAAACAGACACCGTCACTAAAGGT
>JAOTQG010154074.1:0-18520 GCA_025631175.1 Iris virginica
AATCAAGGCAAGAAAATAGGTAGGGACTAACTCGACAAAAACTTAATAGGTTAGGGACCAAAAAGGGTGTTTTCCCTGCTCAATGAAGATACTGTAGTATGTTGCTATTTCTAACCAATTTGTTATCTTTGACTATTTCATATTCCAAATCATTTTTGTAAATTCTGGTTCAGAAGCTCCTTTTCAAGGGATTGTCAAGAGCTTGTATGACTCTTTTTCTTCTAATGCAGGAAGCTTTTTCGCACCTACTTGGTGAACAGAACGAACTTACGCAGGAATTGGCATCTCAAGGCATGAGTATTGTGTATGAACTCGGTGATGCCTCAATGAAGCAGAACTTAGTAAATGCACTTGTTGGCACCTTGACAGGTTCGGGAAAGAGGAAAAGAGCTATCAAGGTCCGGAGAAACTTATACTGTCTTCATACTCCTATCTCGTCAATTCTTCTTTCAGATCCAAATGTAGTGGCTGTTTGTTATGCAGCTTGTTGAAGACACTGAAGTGTTTCAAGAGGGTACCATCGGGGGAACTCTTAGCGGAGGGAAACTTAGCACTTATAAAGAGCTATGCAATCTCGCAAACGAAATGGGGCAACCGGACTTGATCTATAAGTTTATGGATTTGGCTAATTATCAGTCTTCTTTAAATTCCAAGAGAGGTGCCGCATTTGGATTTTCTAAAATAGCCAAGCTAGCAGGGGATGCTCTAAAGCCACACCTCCATCTGTTGATTCCAAGGCTTGTTCGATACCAGTATGATCCCGACAAAAATGTCCAGGTATATGTCATTCAAAATATGAAATTAACATCTAAAGTATGCTCTTCGAGTAGGATTATCGTTCTAAACTGCTCTATTGCATTAATTTCATTTTAGTCATGCTTCATTGTGCAACTTTAACCTGATCTTCTATCCAGTTAGCTTTCCATTTTATCTTATCAATTTGTTGGTTTTGTTTGCACATCTGTATTTCTCATATCGTATTCTGTCTTGGATCTCGTTGCTCATTGCATTTAGTTACATGTTTACTTGTTTGATTTAGGATGCAATGTCACACATTTGGAAATCTCTAGTTGCAGACTCAAAGGGAACTATTGATGAGCACTTGGACCTTATAATTGAAGATCTTTTGGGACAATGCGGATCCAGGCTTTGGCGTTCGCGTCAGGCTTCGTCTCTTGCTATTGCAGACATTATTCAAGGACGTAAATTTCATCAGGTTAAAGGCTTACATTGGTTCAACTGCTATCTTCTTCAATTCTATTTTTTAAGCTATGAGTTTACAAAGATACTCTTTTTGCAAACAAGAAATTATGTTACTATTGAAATGGAAAACTTGAAAGCATTATCAGTGTGAAAGCAAGAAAGTGGAGAAGGTTGACTTTCTCAAAACACATAAATTTTCTTATGAGAGTAGGCATTACTTCAGGGTTTTAAATATCGTTCATTGCCATTAGATCACCTTTACTGAACTTTATGCCCCGGCTCCTTCATAGAAAAATATGTCATTAACTAGGAAGGCCATGGTCAACTGTAGTCATGTATCAGCAATGTTTTAGTTAACTACGATGTCGGTGTTGCAACCCTTCTTTATGCTATAGCAGACTCCATACAACTTCACGAATGAATCATTAACGAAGTATGCCATCACAAGCACAATCTACCTCAATGTACGTACATTGTACAATACCTCTGCAGACATTATTTATTTCTATCATATATAAGTTTAGATTTTGAAGTTCCAATGTTCATTATTTATTATCGTCTATAAGTTTAGATTTTCTATCATATATATGACAGCTTTTCTATGATTAGCTTTTTTTGATTAATCACATCCTCACATATATTTGCCTTGCTGTTTCCATGCAGTCTTAATTATTAGTAGTGTTTTTATCCCCCAGAACTGATGAGCATTTATACTTTAGATAATATGCAAACATTCTCAATTGCAAAAATGGCTCAAAGAGCTTGTTTATTGAGCTATGGCTCAGCTGTTTCAGTGCTCAGTACCAACCCTTGAAAACAAGCTCTAGTTACTTGATTTATGCTCACACTATTAATGTATTTTTTTTTCCTCTTTTTTGTGCATCTTCTTCTTTTTTCACAGCCCGTACTCATATATCATCCTATGTTCAGATTGCCAAGCTACATATGGTGGCTGAAACTGAAAGTTCATTTCATTCATCAATTAGCATAGGCAGAAGTCAGAAGTCAGCACTCTTTGATACTCCCTTGAATCAATATTGTGAAGATTAATTTGGCTTTTCCCGCAGTTTCTTGTAGCCTGTCAGATCTCTCTGGTGAACTTTGTAAAATTTCTGTAGCACTATTTGTCACCAAAGTCACAGATTTACATAATCGTGCACAATTGACTGGGAATATCCCTATTGCGTGTAAGCTGTAACCATGCTGATTAAGTTCAGCATCTGCATTCACATCCCCAAAATTTTACACACTCTACACTATTTCTGGTGTAAACTTGTTGCAACCAATGCCTTTCGTGACTTCTAGCATAATATAAACAATTTCAAAAGTAAAAAAAAGAAGAAGAAAAGATTACTTGAAACTGAAAGTAACTTTTGGTGTCTTTGCCCCCTTGTTCTTGTTATTGACGTTTTCCACTGAGAGGTTGTGGATTCAATAATGGTTGCCAATCCATGACTCGTCATAAAAACCTTACCTTAAGCCAAGTCTTGAATGTTCAATTTGTGTACAGTTCCGTACTTCGTGGGTTTCAATTCTGCCATTGATTTATTGCTATTCATTTTGTTGGTGAGTTATATAACATCCTTTTGGTGTTTTTGCTTATGCAGTTCTTACATCACTGATGCTTTGAAGATTTATCTTTGTATATAGGTTGGAAAACATTTAAAAAGAATATGGACAGCCGCATTTCGTGCAATGGATGACATAAAGGAGACAGTTCGAAATTCTGGTGAAAGGTTATGCCGTGCTGTAACTTCGCTAACCCTGAGACTGTGTGATGTCTCTCTCACAGATGCATCTGATGCAAGGCAGGCAATGGATATTGCTTTGCCTTTGTTGCTAACTGAAGGAATAATGAGCAAAGTTGACAACATTCGTAAGGCCTCAATTGTGATTGTTACGAAGCTTGCAAAGGTATGAACAATTCTTTATTTTCCTACAGCAAGAGATCCTCAGTGGGTATTCTTGTTTGGTTTTCATGCTTGCTTTTTGATTGTTCAAGATTCCAGAGGGATGTTCAAAAATTGAACATGCAACAGGCATACGCTCAAGTTAATTTACATGCTCTAGTTTTGGCACCTGAAGCTACATTTTCCTTATAATTGAACAATTTTCACTAGCTGCGCTCCAGTGTACCGAATAAAATTCCCTTCTTTAACTCAGCAGAGCATCAAATATGACCATGGAAGCGTCAATTTTTTTCGTTTTACGTATTGAATATGTCGTAAATTATGCTTCAAGATTACTTGTCTTAAATGCACGACCAACAAAATACTACAGTTTATTTTTTGCAAATTCAATCATTTATAGTTTTCTCCTCTGTTCTCCCAATTATGCTGATAAATCTGAAGTATTTACATGCTTCTCCTTGCTTTGATTGCCCTAACCTACCAAGCTTGTTATTCTAATTCCTCCTGCACTTGACTGGAGAGGCAGAGATGACCAGCACGGCAGCTCCAACTACAAATGTTCCTGAAATTTTGTGGATAAAAATTCACGTTCCAAATGTCTGCAGAAAGGCCCGGGGTACTCTCGGCAATTTACCTAGGTGGGTTCGAATAACTAGCCGGCTTTACACACTACTAGAATGATGATATCGATTGATAGCTAGCTAGCTGGCTCACCGAGGAGTACATGTGCAAAACTCATTACACCACAGGTTTATTGAGAAGTCACCTTTTCCAAAGGAAACTAAGCACCATTTTGAAACAAATAGGATCAGAGCAGATACTCATTTGCTTTATTGGTGCTCAAGGACTTCGTTTCTTCCGAGTAAGTTCATCAAATATTCGATGAAGTCTCGGTTCTCTCCTTCAGTGGAAGCTTGGAGATGAAGCGGCCCTCAAAAAGCAAGAAGGAGAAATAACAGTGGGCAAGAAACTAAGAGAGTCAGAGTCATATATGTGGAAAACCAAATTGCTTAGATCAAAGTAATGAAGTGAAGTCTTTTGAAGAAGAGAACATAAAAGAGAAACAAAGAAAAGAAGGAATGATGGAATTGATGCATGGTGTCGTGTTGCGCAATGCTAAGACTCCAGTAGCTTTTCTTCTGCCCTATCATCTGAAAACTATAATTAAATAGTAACAGAAAATTATTGAACCAGAGATTAGGACAACTCATGTTCATTTTCTTTCCCGGTCTCTAGGACTTAGTTTCTTTCGAGCAGGGTGTTCAGATATTTGATGAAGCTTGTGGTTATTTATCTTACTCAGATTCATTGTAGTTTTGTGGCGTTGAGCAAAGTTATTTACTAGTGTGGCCTTTTGACAATTCTCTGGTGCCTTATGGACATTAAGAACGCTGTTATCCTGCATGATGGATTAGTCTTTCTGTTTGACAGCAGCATATGGTCTATTCTTGGCTTCTTCTTTGGCTTCCTGCTGTAGGTGCCCTTCGGTTTATGGCATTTATGAGATCTATAGAGAGGAGAGGTGTCCTTGTTGACTTTTACCTTTCCCTTTTCTGCTTGATTCAAAATTTTCTTTGCCTATAGTCGGGGAATTCCTTTTTCTGCATTTTTTTGCCAATTACAAACAATAGAAAAAGAAACGTAGCATGTTGCTTGTTACTACACTCTGTTGAAAATATGTAGTGTTATTTTCCGTACTTGGAACTTCTTATTGATTCTTCTGAGGCAAACAAAGCTATTTGTTACTATGGTTCCAGGGTGCAGGAACGTCGATTCGTCCTCATTTATCAGATTTGGTTTGCTGCATGCTAGAAGGCTTATCAAGCCTTGAAGACCAAGGACTGAATTATGTTGAGGTTTGACTGATTAAATGTGCCACTTTTGTTTATATTTTATATCATGCACTTCATGCAGGGTTCTGCTTGACCAGTATAATTTACCGAGTATCATGTCATTCATTTATTTTACGAACTCTGCTAATTGTCTTAATTTTTTCCACTTGTCACAGTTGCATGCAGCAAATGTTGGGATTCAAACAGAGAAGCTTGAGAGTTTACGGATTTCAAGTGCCAAGAGTTCTCCATTGTGGGAAACTCTTGACTTATGCATAGAGGCTGTAGACGACCAATCACTAGAGCTGTTGGTTCCTCGCCTTTCTCAGTTGATTCGTTCTGGTGTTGGTCTCAATACTAGGTATAGACCTTTGTGCAGGTTCACGTATTACTTTATTATTAGCACGAAGTTTGTTTAAACTTTGGGGTTCATGTGTAGTTTCGTTTGACTCTGTGGAACCCAAGATCCCTTGAAACAAAATCTTTGATTCCATGTCAAGTAGCTGGTCCATTTAAGAGGTTTAGCTGATTCAAAGATGGATTAACAGTAAATTTAATATTTCATAGCTTAGTTTTGCCTTTCTTTTTCTATTTGTTTGTGAATGTTTTCTGTCTTTCCACATTGCGAGATGTAGAAACACCATTTCAAGACTAAGGTTCCTTTACAACTGTAGAAGACTGTAATTAGCTGTGTTAGAAGTTATCCCAGAAATATCTATGTTTATGTGAATGCTACATAAATCAGGTTTCTTGTTTTGCGGATATGCAAATGGTCCACTGACTGATTTCTTCTTTGATTTTGCAATCACTGCACAGGGTTGGTGTAGCGAGCTTTATTGGATTGTTGGTTCAAAAGGTTGGTGTCAGTATCAAAGCATTCACTAGCACACTTTTGAAGCTCATGTTTCCAGTTGTTAAGGAGGAGCGAAGTACTGCATCTAAGCGTGCCTATGCCAATTCTTGTGCCATAGTCTTGAAGTATGCAACTCCCGCACTGGCCCAAAAACTTATTGAAGATACTGTTGCTTTGCATATTGGTGACAGAAATGCTCAAATTTCTTGTGCACTATTGTTGAAAGCCTATTCATCCGCGGCTGCTGATGTAGTCAGTGGGTATCATGCCACAATTATTCCAGTTGTTTTTATTTCAAGGTTAGAGTCACACACCTACTTCTAGTCGTCCTAGTTTAAAATTCTTGCTTGTTTCAAAACTCTTTGTATTTCTGTTAAATGCATTGATCTTGAACCTTGAACCCCTAACCTCCCCGTTGGGGAAGATAAGGAGATACCACTAGAGCAAGAGCTCATTGGTCTCTCTCTCTTGCTCTCCTTGATTCACTTGCCCATAAAGTCATATCAGAGAAATATTATTGACTTCGAATGGGAGGCAATAAAATCATAAGAAATCTTTTTGTTGGCTGTAATTTGATTTCATGTCAATAGGAAAAAAAGAGTAATTTTGATGGGATGGATATTGGTAAGACAAGCTTTCATCGGTGATGCGTGAAATATAAAGGAACTTGTCATTCGCCACTGTCATTCTGATTGGAAGTTTATTGCTCTTCTATAAATCAATATAAAACAGGAAAAAGACTCTTATGTGAGAACATGCTAACTATATGTTCAAATATTCAAAGATGAAAATACTCGGTTCACTGATCTTCTTATTTGTTTTTGTATTAATTTTTGTAAATTTCGTTTGAAGATTTTAAAGTTTCTATAGTTCTAAGTAGTTAGCCATTTTTAAAGATTAGAAAAAGTCTAATCATTTTTGTTGTAAATAATATTTTGAGGAGATAATTATAATTTAGACCTTGGGGAAGTGGAGGAGCTGGACAGGGTAGAAGAGAATAGGCATCTGTCGGATGACAAATTGAATAGGCGAGACAGATTGAGGAGTTCGAGAATATTCTGTTTCAAGAAGATGTTATTTGGGTCAAAAGGCTAGAGTGATTTGGGTCAAAGAAGGGGATTGTAATTCTAAATTTTTTCATAGGGTGGCTACGGGCAAGTGAAGGCTGGGATACATTAAGGAAATTGAGATGGATGATGGCATTATTGTCAGAGATGTGGGACTTGATGCTAAAGTTATTTCTCTTACAAAAATCTATATTCTGAGGATAATGTTATGTGCCCGATGATTGAGGGTTTAGATTGCAGTCCGATTTCGGAGGAGAAGGCAGTGGGCTGGAGAGACTGTTTGAGGAGGATGAGATTTGGGACGCCATTTTTGACTTAGCTGGAGACAAGGCGCCTGGCGAGATGGGTTTACAATGGCTTTTTTCTACTCATGTTGGAATTGTGAAGAGTGATATCTTGAGAGTGATGACTGAGTTCTTTGCTAATGGGGTTGTGTGCCAGAGCATCAATTCCACGTTCATAACCCTCATTCCTAAAAAGGATAGATCTCTCAAGATTAAGGATTTTCAGCCCATTAGCCTTGTTACTAGTATCTATAAGATCATTACTAAGGTACTTTCTCGTAGACTTGGAGAGGTTTTGGGCGATACCATCTCTGAAGCTCAATGTGCTTTCGTTAAGGGTCGTCAATTGATTGATGTTGCTTTAGTGGCTAATGAGGTTGTAGATGATCTTAAGAGAAGGGGTAGGAAAGGGTTAATTTTTCAATTGGATTTTGAGAAGGCTTACGATCGGGTGAAAAAATGTTTTCTTGATCTAATGTTGGATAGGAAAGGTTTCGGTCCTAAATGGGGAAGATGGATCCGAGGTTGTCTTTCCTCTTCCTCGTTCACTTTCATGGTTAATGGGGAGCCTAAGGAATGGTTTCGTGGTTCTAGAGGTCTTCGACAGGGAGATCCTATCTTCCCGTTTCTTTTCACGCTAGTAGTGGATGTTCTTAGTAGATTGCTCTTGAGGAGCGAAGAGATGGGTGTTTTTAGAGGGTTGTTGGGTAAGTAATGATGACATGAAGGTCTCTCACTTTCATTATGCCGATGATACCATGTTATTTTTATCCGTGGGGCGTGGCAAATTTAGGAACGTCCTCACCGTTCTTCAAATCTTTGAGATTGTGTTTAATCTCAAGATTAATTTAACCAAGAGTGGTTTAGCCGGTATTAATGTGAAAGCTCAGGTTTTGAGTTCGTATGCCGCTCTTGTGGGTTGTTCTGTTATGGCATGTCCTTTTTCCTATCTTGGTCTCCCTTTAGGAGCCCCTCGGGCGACTAGTTTTGGGATACGGTTATTGATTAGGTGTCTAAGCGGTTAGATGGGCGGAAGGGTGCATATTTTTCTTTAGGAATGAGAGTTACTCTAATTGAGTCCTGATTGTCTAGTATTCCTATCAATAATTTGTCTCTCATTAAGCTTCGCGTGGGGATACCTGTGCATGTAGAGGGGATTATGCATCGATTTTTATGGTGTAGGACCGGGAGGAGAGTAAGGATCATTTGGTGGTGTGGAAGAGGGTTAATAGGGCATAGGAGGAGGGAGGTTTAGGGTTTAGAAACTTGGTCCTTAAGAATATTTCTCTGGTTGGTAAGTGGTTATGTCGTTTTTCGTTGGAGTCCGATTCTCTTCGGTCTCGAGTTATTCGAAGTAAGTTTGGTGTAAATCATAACTGGTGGGATGCATATACGAGTCCTTCTATCACATATGCTAGTCCGTGGAAGTTCATCTCTAGTTGTTTTCATTTTTTCCATCCTCATGTTCGGTATGAGGTTGAAAATCGAGTTTGGTTTTGGGAGGACCGGTGGAAATCGAGTTTGATTTTGGAGGACCAATAGATAGGGAACTTTTCTCTTAAGTTCTCTTCTATTCGTTTATTTTGGCTTTCTAGCATTCATAACGCTCCGATTGATGAGTTTCTTGTTAGGAAGGGAGGTCAATTTTCTTGGGATTTTTATTTCTTGAGGAAAACTCGTGATAGAGATTCCTCGTTGGTTGCTGAGTTATTACATCAATTGTCTTCTTTTCGACCTTCGAATTTTCAATTTGATCGTCGAATTTGGATTCCTGAACAGTCTAGGTCATTCTCCGTTAAGTCTTTCATCAAAATTCTTCGTCTACAATCCACATACACAACATGAATTTTCTCTTTATAATTTCCTTTGGAAGTCCAAGGTTCCGTTTAAATTTGTCTTTGCTCAGTTAGTGGTCCTTGGTCGGCTGAATACTAATGATTGGCGTCAACGATGGCTCCGAAGACATCTATTTCTCCAGATGTGTGCATTATGCGTATGAGAGCTAGCGACTCTCACGATCATTTGTTAATGCACTGGTCTATGGCTTGCTGTGCATGTTGTTGGGGGTGCAAGGAGGAATTTATACCATGCCTCGCAGTTTGGAGGATTTTTGTATGATCAAACATTTGGGTTTTGGTCCCTCGAGGAATGGTTCTTTGTTGTGGGCGTGCGCCGTGTTCAGTCTATTGTGGAACATTTGGATTGAGAGGTATTCTCGAATTTTTAGAGATCCGAGAATTACCAATCTCGCTTTTCCGGGAGAAGATCATTATGCAATCTTCTCTTTGGGCTAGAAGTTTTGGCGCTATCCAGGGATTGTCTTTAGGAGATTTTTCTAGGAATTGGATAGCAGCTCTTCATTAATTTGTGTGCTTTTGTATGTTTTTACTTTCTTGGCTCTTGGCGGACTTCTTGTCCACCTTTCTTTGTAATTCCTTTCTCTATTAATGATATTCTTCTTTTATCCCCCCCCCCCCCCCAAAAAAAAAAAAATTTTTTTTAAAATAAAATAAAATTCATGATGGAGCCTCATTTTGGTGGTTCCCTCTTCATAGAAAGTAACAAGTTCTGTATAACAATAATACATCCTATTGACTTTGGGCTTCATAGGTCTGCTGTTTTGAAATATCACCATATTCATTCTCCAACCGAGCCTTATCTTTGTGTCAGTACTGCTGGCTACGCACCAGGATCCAAAAGAGAAACTCATTGACTGTGGCGAATCTTACAAGAACTAATGCTTCCATCGCGGTATTCTTTCCATCTAAGGAAAAGTGTGATTGTTTCCACCCATCCTACCATATTGCTTGCCTCTCAACGACAGGATCCAACAGACAAAAATACATAGGCATTCTTCCAATTTACTCTTGAGATAACTCATGGGTCAGTTGTGAACACAAATATCCAACTAACAATGGACATCGCAAAGGCCTTTGCATACATGTTAATTCGATCTAAATTGCAACTCACACTGTTCTTTGATAACTGTTGAATGTTCAAATGGCTGTTCAGATTATCTGAACCCTTCTAGTTCTCTTGGAATAGTATCAAAA
Source organism: Iris virginica (assembly GCA_025631175.1). Taxonomy (NCBI): domain Eukaryota; kingdom Viridiplantae; phylum Streptophyta; class Magnoliopsida; order Asparagales; family Iridaceae; genus Iris; species Iris virginica. The sequence continues at coordinate 10,203 of JAOTQG010154074.1, forward strand.
GAAAATAGTTGGGATTGTAAGAAATCGTGATGCACCAATGTTTAAACATCATGAATGTCTATGTTCTCAACGTGTCTGCTAAATTTTTATGAGTTATAAACAATCAAACAATAATCTGGGGTCTCAAACTTGGTTTTCAGACTCAATGTAAAAACGCATCAATCAGACAACACTTTTTATGCTATTTTCACTCATTATTTTAGTGCATCTGACGAGTTTATCCTTCTACTGTAGAGGTTAAGAATCACTCAAAATGATTTTCATGCAGATTTGAGGATGACAAGAATGTCTCCAGTCTATATGAAGATTTATGGGAAGAAAGTATGAGTGGTGAACGTGTCACCCTTCAGTTGTATTTAGGAGAAATTGTTAGTCTTATAAATGAAGGAATCGTGTCTTCATCATGGGCCAGCAAAAAGAAGGTTGTTGTCTTCTTTCTTTTCTATCTTTGTTCATACGCCTTTAAAAAAAATAAAATTGTGGCACATGCTTTCAGACATGTGTAGGTTTGAGATTTCATTTTTATCATTTTTTGTCCTCCCTTTGTAGGCAGCCAAAGCAACCAGCAAGCTATGTGAAGTATTGGGTGAATCTTTATCTTCGCATTATCTTGTGCTCCTCACATCTCTTATGAATGAAATACCTGGCCGTATATGGGAGGTAGGACTACATGGTTCTTATCTAATAGTAAGCACAAATAAAAATCTGATGTAGTCAGACATTATGTTTAGCCCTTGCCCAAAGCTGGTCGATGGACACAAAGATATGATATTATTTGCAGTCCTTATTCCTCTAAGAAGATAAACAATTACAAGTGTGATGGATGGATGAGATATCCATCTAGAAAAGAAAAACAACAGCGAGCTATGAAAGCAAACCCACAATTACAGAGCTCTCCAATCCAATGAATAATAGGTGGCACCTCAAGAAAAAGCACCCAAACAATGACCTGAAGCAAAGCAAGAAAAACCAGTTTATCCCATAAGCGAACTTTGACCATATGCTTATCCTCAAATGAACAAGCGTTCCTCTTCGACCAAGTACTCCAGAGGACATTTGGCTTGAATCAGAGTGGGTGCATTGCAAGATGCGAAACTCGGTGACCCACAAGAGCCCTGGAAATTCATACAGCAATGCTTCCCTTTCTTCAAATTTAAAGTTGGGAATGTGCGTCATATTCGATTCTGGGGGGATGCTTGGCTGGGGCATTTTCACCCAAATAGACTTTCTACCCTCGTCTTTTCAGTTGATTAGTAGCTCAGAGTATCCTTTTTTTTTTTTTCAAACTTAGAGTGAGGACTGATTTGTCATGGAATTTAAATATCCTTAAAAATGTGAATGATAGGGGACCCTTCTGATGCTTTTCCTTGATCTCAATTGTCTGCCTGACTTTGGAACCAGGTGCCTATGTTTTTCCTATTACCTCTAACTTGTAGAAAGCGCGAGTTCCTTTCTTAAAAGTTAGTGCATTTGTTTCTACCCTGGTGCTGAACAGGCTCAATAGTATGGGTCTCTTACAGGTTCACAGACCCTATGTCAAATTGAATCCGGATTGGTGTTTCATACGTAGTCAGAATTTAGAGTCTCATGATCATCTTTTTGTGTATTGTTCCATGTCCGTACTAAGGCAGGTTATTTTCAATTAGGGTGGAGGCTTGGATGGATGGTTAATTGACTTCAAGTTCACAAAATCCTTATATTTTACTCTATACGTCATTTTATGTGCATTGATCAGCCTAGTAAATTCATTGCTTCTGACTTTGAGCACTACTTTAACCAAATCCCATCACATCACTTGTCTGCTTAATGGTCTTCGGTACATGAATCCAACTGCAGTGACACTGTTGCTATATTTTCTTCTCCCCAGCCTGTTCCACCTTTTCCGACATGATAATTAACCATGATAACTTCAGTACCATAGTTAATAAATGAGCATCAAATGACATTGTTGATTGTTCCCTAATCATTTGGGGAATACCAATTGTATCGAACATGTGTAGAATGCTAGCCTTGCTCTATAAATGAGCACCAAACGACATTGTTGATTGTTCCCTGATTGTCCGCTACCCAGACCAAGGCCACCATTTTCCTGTTGCCATGTCTGCACATAGATCAAAGCCATTATTGCCAAGTGTCGTTGATGGAGATGGAGACAGCGATAGGGACCGATGGTGGGGAACTACTCCAAAATCGCGGTACACGAATTATTCAAAGTAGCTACCCAAACTTCACCCTAACCTCCACAGCTGTCACCTAAGGCGTAAGCTCCAAAGATCAAGGGAGTGGTGGGGCCGCTGATCAGCTCCCATCTTCCCTTCTTATTTGTCTCAGAATTAACAAACCCCTGCATTCTCGCCGCTTTATTAACAAGTATAGGCACCCCATGCGCCATGCTTCAATATCTTGGTCTATAGGAGAAGGGAGGATGAACAGCCACCTGGAATCTGGTGGCTAATAAATCCCACACGACAAGCCCTGAAATTACCACAAGCTTCTTAAATTGACTCAACAAGAAAAGGTAGTTGTTTCCCAACCCCACTGATCAACCTTGATGAAGATTCCTGAATCCCAAAGGATGCAGCCTCGTTTGAACCATCCTAAGGAAGTAATGATAAGCAGCCATATGTTGGAGGAAACCATTGTTTGAGACCCAATTTCTTAAAATCCAATAGACTTTTTCAAGTAGTTCTTTTCAGGTTTTTATTGAAGCCGCTATGTTATCCATTGTGCCCATGAATTAGAAGGTTACCATATAACTCTAAAAGGTTCTCGCAAGTCCGCTGTCAGTCTAATCAATCTCATCTTTTGTAAGCCTACCCCGATCTTCATATTTTGCTCTCCAGCTTCTGTTTCCAACATGATGTCAGCACCACTTTCGTGCGAGGTGACAATCAAAGTAACATGCAAAGGACAACAGGGAAGTAGGATAAGTGATATTATGCCCTGTAATTGATATAAACCATGCTTCTTCAACTGTGAAGTAGAATAAGTGATTAAGTGATTACTCGATTTCTATATCTATTCTACTTCAACTACTCATAGATAAAAAAGAAAATTAGACGAATAACATTTTGATAAGCTTCTTGCAGTTTTATATACAAGTTCTTCCTAATTGCTACTACTATCTGGCAGGGAAAGGAGGAGCTATTGCACTCATTATCTTCTCTATGTGCATCATGCCATACAGCAATTTCTGCGGGGGATCCTGCTAGCACAACTGCTATTTTGAATGTGGTAATTTCCGTATGCAGAAAAAAAGTCAAGAAGTATCGCGAAGCAGGATTCAGTTGTCTAGAACAGGTAATTACACGCACTTGCTGCATTGGAGCTTGAGTAAGATTTTGCATGTGTCTTCGTCTTGCTTAATGAAGTTAATGGTAGAACTCCTAGTAGAAGACATATTGGCCTCCCTATACATTATGGTTATTAGTTAATATATTATGAAGTCGGCGTCCATGTTCTTTTGAATTTTTGAGGAATATTTTGAAGCTCTTGCTTTAATATAGGATTTGGTAGTTCACCTTTTTTTTAATGTCCTGTCTACTGTGTACATGGGTAGCAGTAGCATCCTTGTCGGATATTGCTTTGTAAAATAGAATATTCCTTACTGATGAAGAATGATTAATTTCGGCTAGACCATCTTGGATTAGTGCAGTCGAAGGTTCTGAATGGAAGTCTGATCACTCCAATGAGAGTTGAGCATCTGATGGGTTACAACGTCAACCGGCTAGAGGACTGTTACATTCCATCCTCAGATCTTAGAGCTATTAAGCTTTATTGGCGGTTTGTATTTTGTAACTCGATTGAGGAAGGACAGGGTTAGATTAGTTCTTTACCCTCCAAAAAGGTTGGAGGGGACGTGAACTTAAAACCAACCCTTATTATTTGAAATATGCTTTACATGGCTACAAAGTACTTAAGAAAGAATATCAATAGAACTTAGAGGCTTAGAATAATGCTTCTCGTGCTAACAGATAGGGCTTAAAGATCAACCATAATACTTCCCTTTAGACTGGAACACCTAACCTTTCTGTTGGAGAAGTGAGGCAGTAGAAGTGTAGCTAGATGAGATCTGATGTCGAGTTTGTCGTGCAGAGAGGTAAAAGCTTCTGAGCACAAATTTATTATTGTGTAGTCAATTGTTTTGAACGGAAGTAGAGCTACTGGTTGGTAGTGAGAATTTTGCCTTGTAAATTGTTAAATTAATTCCTCAGTTTTCAAAGCTATGAAACAATTAAAAGGAAAACGCAGATAGAAGGATTGCTATCCAGCAAATGTTCTCAAAGAACATGATAAACTTAGGAAATATTTATTATTATTCGAGACTGAAATTCAAAGTCTGAAGTTGCTGAATTAATCTACAGTATTTATAGAGTACAAAAGACCACTCGAACATCTTGTTCATGCACCGAACTTTCTGACTTCGAAAGGGACTCTTAAGGAAATCATAAGCCGATTTGCTCTAGACCAAAGAAAATGCACTTTTGAGATAGAATACTCTATATTTGAATGTTAAGATGCATATACTAGAATGTTTCAGATTGCTCCTGCATCAGTTGTCTTGGTTGAAGAAAAACTCGTCCTCGAGTTTTAGACTTTTAGTCAACTTTCCATGATCCTTGAGATGTCCGACCAAGGCTCTCCAACCTTTCTTTTCATCCGTTTTTGTGTTTTCAGCATTTGCTGTAAGAACATAATTTCAATCTTGATATATCTATCATCATCCTCACCAAAACATTGCAGCATACACGCCAGACATCTTCTACAGTTTTTTCCAACCAATTTTTGTATAAAACCTTCCCAAATAGAATCATAAGTCCATCTCAAAACTGTAATTAAAATTGTTTTCTCCTATTCGGTGTGTATGAACGTTTTGCCAAATGCTACGAGAGTTTCATAAACCACTTGCAAGGCACCCACAGTCATGCTGAAAGAAGGCTGGAGTAACTTACTTAAGTTGCCTCATCTTCGTCTAGATATTCATCATAGATTGGTGGAGAATCCCAATAATTCTCACCTTCATCATGAACTTCCTGATTGAAGTTATCAGCTTCTTCAACGATTCATTCATCCTTCACACCATCAAATAGTCCAGGTTTGCACGAACAAGTTCTCTCTTCTTGTTCAATAACTAAACTAAATTCCTTCATGTCTAAAGGATTCTGGAGGACATCCTGATTACCTGTATGAACTCTAATTAGAACCCTGTTCATAAGATAATCAAGTCGCTGAGCTAGTTGCTCAAGGTGCTGTCTAATCTCTTTCACCTCGTTTTGCTTGCTTTGCTGCAATGTTGTAGGCTGTCTGATGCTCTGATACCAACTAACACAGGTGGTAGCATGAGAGGCGAGATCCTACTTCGTACATATCGAAGCCCATGTTTATTAGGGTGAAACAACAGAAACCCCAGATAGAAGGATTGCTATTCAGAAAATGTTCTCAAAGGAACATGATGATAGATATATCAAGATTTATAGAAAGAGTCCAAAGATACTCAAACATCTTATTCATGCACCTAACTTTCAGACTTCCAAAGATACTCTTTTAAGAAAGTCAAAAGACAATCTGCTCTAGACCAAAGCAAATGCACTATTAAAATAGAATACTCTATGAATATTAAGATGCATGTAAGATGCATATAGTAGAATGTTCCAGATTGCTCCTGCATCAGTGGCTGCTTCTCCTTTGTCTCGCCAATGTGGAGCTTGGGGTGCTCTATTAGATGTATAAGCTGTATTCTTTTTGAAGAGAAAGGAAGTTTTTAGAATAGAGGAATCTGTACAAAAAGTCTGCCTGAAAGAGAATATAGAACTATCAGTAGAACAAGGAATGAAAAGCCAAACAATATCCATTCATGCTGAATATTTCAAATTCAAAACCACAGTACAAAGCAATCCGAGCTGACTCACAAAGAGACATGGAAAACCACCCAGTCCCAAAGGAGAGCCGGCAGTGGGACTGTTTGCGAAGAAACTCTAGAATAATTCTGTTCTAAGGCACCAAAGTTTCGTAAACCCATGAAGTGCATTATCAGGAACATCTTTTCTCTCCCCTACCAAAACCCCATGAAGTGCATTATCAGGAGAAGATCAACAGATGTATAGCTATCCTAGACTTGTCCGCCTTTCAGAAACAACCATCCTGCAACAACCTTGCAGCAGAGCTATAAAGATGTTTATGATACTTGCATTGTCATCTGGACAGCATACAAACTTGAGGAACAATTATTAATAATTTTTGTGCTCCTGCAAAGTTGATTCAAGAGATTATATGTTCTACCTCAGTCCACATCAAGAGTCATACTTCCCTTTTTTAGTTTGTCCCAAAAAAGAGTCCACTCCTAAATATAATCCATAGATTTTTGTTCTTTTCTGTTGCTTTAAACAAAAAGAAAAAAGAAGAATATGCAAGTAGTGCAAGTTGTAGGAAATGTATGAACTAAGAAGTGCTAATGCTGACACGCACACCCGACACGATTTGGTCGGGCTGTTGAAAATTTTCTGTATAAGTGAGACACGCTGTACTATATGTGTACATATGTTGTGTGCTTACAGTTTGGAAATTAAATAGAGTGTACAATTTTGCCTCTTTGTTTTCCATATAAATGCATTCCTTTGGATATTGAAGTTTAGATATGGCAATTGGGTGTCCTTGCCTGTAGGACTTGAAAAGTCTTTGAAAGAAATAGCCAAAAACGTTTATGCTCATACTCCTATGAGAATCTCTGGCACGAGACTGGGAGTGTTAAGAGGTGCTTGATACGTGTTGGAAAGGAGCGCTTAGGTAAAAGTATTAGTGCTTCATATTATTATAAAAGTCCTTTTTTTTTGGCACATTTGGAAGTTTGTAAAGTAGTACCTTTTTGTTGCTTGGGAGGTTTGAACCCAAGACCGCTCCCAAGTATGACTTTCAAATGAACATCTTTGTAGTCAATTTTTTTTTTTTTGAGGGAGTAATAGACATATTTAGTGCTAGAATCCAGAAAAACTCCCATGTCTTGTACGGTTGTACCAAAATCTGGCTTTTCAAATGACATAGGTGGGGAGGAGCATAATAGATGTGAGGTTAGCAAGGAAAAGGTGTATTGTCTTCATGCCCCATGTCCTATTATTGAGAGCTTGTGCAAAACTATTTTGAGAAAAAAAAAATCATCAGGTAAGAGGAAATGTTGAAACTCCAAGCACAAGTAGCCCCTCTTAGTATTATTTTTTTCCTGTACCAAAAAACAAAGAATAAGAAAAAAAAGAATGGGAGATTCATGAAGATTGGCGATATAGATGAGGTAAGGAACACAAAAGAATGTCCTCCACCTAAAATACTCCTAAAAGTGGACACGGGAAGGATCCATAACCATAAGACGATTCAATTGGAGAATAAGCAGATATAAGTGATGGACAATGTATTCACTTTCTTTTTCTTCTTTTTCTGATTGTCCTGGTTTTGTTTTTGGCTCTTAATTTGTTGGCTCTTTGAACATTTCCAGTATATTTTTTGGAATCTTTGAAGTTCTTCTGCACTGATTTTGATGTTAATGAATGCATTTGAGATATAGTTCATATTGTTTTGCAACACTAGTTTCCCCTTGGACCATCTGTTACCATTTAGTATATAATGGATGAATGCGTGATCACCGTTTTGTTCCTTTTTTCAGATTCTAAAAGCGTTCAATAATCCAGACTTCTTCAATGTGGTTTTTCCATTTTTATTTGAAATGTGCAATAAAGCCACTAACACAAACTCCGGCCAAGTACCTTCACCGAATGACTTCAATAAAGCAGGTGAGTGCACAGTTTTCTGTTTTCATTCAGGTTTTAATACTTGCATTTCTCTGTGTAATGACTCTGATAACATGATCTATGGTCACTTGTGCAGATATTATAATGCGTTAAGCATCACTTCATTTGAAATTCTGGTTTCATCCTTTTTTATTATCATATTACAGAACAAAAATGCTCCTCTGAATACATTGTAGATTATTCCATTTTCTGTATATATATATATATATATATATATATATATATATAGAGTGGTAGAAAGTTATCCTATTACAGAAAAAAGATATGATCCAATGCTTCTGAATTCAGCCAGGCTAGTCCATTTTTCTAATATAGAAGCATTACTCTGTATTTTATATGAAGAGAGATGTTTACTGTATGTTCATGCTCTTTCTTGAAGCAAATAGCTTATAAACCTTCAGTTTAATGATTTAAATTATTTCCCTTATTTGGCTTGTATCCCAAGTAAGCCTGGCAATTTGGGTTAAATGGGTTGAAACAGGTTGAGTTACAATAAATAACAGGTTATAATGGGTTCAACCT
>JAOTQG010154185.1:0-18517 GCA_025631175.1 Iris virginica
GTGTGTGTGTGTGAGAGAGAGAGAGAGAGAGAGAGAGAGAGAGAGAGAGAGAGAGAGAGAGAGAGAGAGAGAGCTATTGAATGCTGCAGATATTTAAGGACCAATCATCTAAAAGGGCATTGATTGGCCAATCGACATAATCAAGAATATTAGAACCCCAAAAGAGCTAAAATGTGAACAAAAAGAATGCAAAAAGCTAATTGATATACAGAAGCCCTAAAACAGATCCTCTCTCTATTGATCAATGTATATTCTCTTCAACCAGTAGCAAGGCAGAACCCCAAAAAAGAACTCCAGTTTCTCTGCACTTCGACCTCGGAAAGAGCTGCGTCTGCTGCTCTTTCCATCGTACCTGAATCCTTCCAAGTATTTTGGAATAGACTCCTTCAGCACCACCGAATAAGCCATCTCTGCTAGCCTCTACTTTATATGGACAATATTGACCTTGGCTAGATTTGCTAGGTACCTCCCCTCAAAACCATTACTTCATAATTATAGACCACCCCAACAGCATTTTCCTGCAAAACAATTATGCTAATTTAAGTATAGAAAAGAAAAAATGTGGGAGATATCATTATAAACATACTCATATGTCAAAAAGAGTAGGAAATGAGGAACCAAAGAGTTTTAGCTCGAGCAGTATCCCCTTCTTTTCCCAACTCAAAATCAATATGACACCAGAAGACACTCTGAAAAGGAAAAGGAACTGACCTTACACGTACATGGCAACGGTAGAAGTGGGTGCTGGCAGTGCTTGCACCTGAGGCATCATCTAAACCATCATTTCAGCCAAAACCAAACCCCTCGCTGGCTTCGTGAATGGCCAGCAGTAAACGCTCCTGAAGCTGTTCCTTGGAGCTATAGTCGGGAAGGTCTAGTTGGTTGAAGCTGGAATAAAAGAGAACAAACTTAAGCCTCTAACTGAATTTTTCTAAGCAATCACATCTTACAAGATATGTGGCACAAGTATTTTCAAATGCCGCATCAAATAAAAAAACTTGCCAGGTATGAGCAGATGGAAGCCGCTCAGGAGCACCATATGCCTTGTGGATCTGAAACCTCTGTGGGCCAGAAATGCCTTGCAATGCCTTAAAACCTTCCAAAGGTACCTAAGAAACATAACACCAATTTTGGTAGCTTAGACTTGGTTCATAACTAATAGATGCTCATAGCAAAAACAAAAATAAAAAGAGCGACGGAACTAAAAACCACTAGCATGCAACAAAACAAACATGCTCATGTTATGGTACTTGTACCCAAAATGTCACAAAGTGAACTTCTGCAAAATAACTACAGAAATCCTAGAATTCTTCAGATTTGAGAACCTTGAAGACGGTTACAACAAGACTGGACCCAAATACAAGAAAAGATTGGACTGATCAAATCTAGCAGTAATGTACCTTTGATGTACCAGTAACAAATTGCAGCAGTCTAGCCCTGTCTTCCTTGTTGAAGGCTTTCACGACTTCCCAGAACCACTGAACAACACAAGATCCCATGGTGTACCCAGTATACTCTGTGTTGGCCTTCAGATCATCCACTTCAAGGAAAATGGCAAATCATTTAGCAGACAAAAATTAAGCACGATTAAGAGGCATAAGAAGTGACTCTGAAACCAACTTACAATCAATTTCTGGAAGTCCGCTGATTAGTAGCTCAAGCTCTTTATCATTAAAGATGGAGATGAGTTCCCCTGGTATCAATTCATTGAAACCTTCCAAGAACGAGTTTATTTGAGGCCTGATTGCATTTGTCAGAATGTGTTCGGCTACAAGGTCCACATACTCGTGCTTAGTTTCTTCCGTAACCCTTATATTTCCTCCTCCGGGTTTAAGCTCATAATCAGTAACCTTTTCCCACGTAAGATTCAAGCATTAGTGGAGGCCAACACAAATACAAAGATAAGATATCAATACATATAAACAGAAGTTGATACGCTCTCATTATTTGTTTGTATTTCTTTTCAATTTTTTATCTTTACATTTCCTCCTACGTAACACGACTCTACTCGAGCCCGTCTTATGAGATTTGCACAACGCAGAGTTCATGATACAGAACTCATTTGGTTCATTGTGTTGATTTGGATCATCAGCAATGAGTATTTTAAAAATTGAAAATACCAATGAACTGTTTTTGTCTATTTCTTTTATCATCCAAGCCATAATGCAGGGTGTGAGGGAGGAAGTCAAGTTTCATAGCTCCAATATATTACCAAAAGCTTGTGCATGGTAATAATAGTAAAATGTTTTTACGGCATCTGCACCTCTGATGCAGATGATAGTGTATGTACCTCTGTTTTCTCATAGAGAATGTGTTTTTCTTCATCTGCATCCATGCTAAACGTCAGATCAGGTATATCGCTTACATCATTCTGAAATAGGAAGACAAAGGAATTAGACATGTCAATACAAAAGTGGGATATAAATTGCATAACTAAGGCCACTTGCCTCCAGCATCCACTTCAAATTCTTGTAGTAGTCAGGATCAACTGCTTCTATATCATGATAAGTCACCTTCACCCCAAGAATGTGCTTGTAGAAGGACCGCGTGAAATAAACATCTAACAATTGTCCATCAAACAGCGCTTTGGCAACCTAGAGAAGAAGGATTACCATATCCATTTAACAACTTTGAATTTGTCAAAATAACACAAAAAATCTTAGCATTAAACCAAAACTGATTCTGGGAATTACCACACGGCCGACAAATTTGAAGTAAGAAAGATGTTCCGTCTGGTAGACAGAATTAGGATTTGGTTGGAAGGTTGCATTGTTTCCCCCGGTTGTGAATAGCAAAGCCCCTTTGTCAAATATTACTCTTGAAAGTAACTGATACCATTCTCTTGTCAAACCACCAGCATCTATGCCCTCTTCACCTTGAAAATGGACATTCAAACGTCCCTTTAGGTCCTGAGTCGGACGCATTCGCAACTGATTATAGGAATCTTCTAAAACATATGCCCGACGAACACTTATCCGCAGTGGACCGGATAGATGCTGCTCGTGCTGCTGTCTGATTCTGGAGCGGAAGTAGGCTCTTTTGTTGTCAAAATCAATCAGTCGTGGTGCTTTCAGCATCATCGAAAGTGACTTCTCCAACAGGCCAGGATTCTGCCTTATAAATGCATTGAGAAGCCGACGATGCTTCTCGGCAAACCTAGCAAACGTGACAGCACCATCAACCCTTCTCTGGGAATCTGCTCCTGTTTTAACAGATAACGGAGCTGAACTCCCAGAGAATTCCTTCACTTCTCTTGCCGTAGCATAGGCATTATCCAGCTGCACAAGGGAATTGCTGGCTTGCAACTTTTCACATAAAACCAAGAAAGCCTCAATAAAAGGCAAGAGCCTCTGAGTTCCAGGAGGAAGAGGAGGGGATAATGATGGTGAACCCTGAGCTTGCTCTCCAACATTTGTACTAGACATAACTGAAGAAAAGGAGCTCTGTGCCAGTTGTGATTCGGTCACACTTATACAATCGCTTAATTCCTGCCACAAAGGCTCAAGGGCAACATTTAACTTCCACATAGTCACATGCTCTTCCTCATCCCCATCACTCTCAGAGCCCTTATTTTCATCTGTACTGGGTGCAGTGAGAGAGCTGAGAGTCTGAAGTACTCTAAGAACAGCAGCGCCCGCCATTGATCCAGCACTCAGACCCAGCATGTGTGTATTCCTCAATGTCACAAGTTCACTGACAGCTGAACTGCTCAAACGATGAGCTAAATCTGAGAGCTCCAAAATGAAGAATTTTCTATGTGGCGCAGCAACCAGAGCCAGCTTCTTCAACACCTCACCAGAAAGCATGTAAACTTTGTCCGAGAGCCTAGAGATAAATCTTTGCAAGTTAAATGCCAAAGAATGGACTAGTACCATTAGGGAAAGTAAATGAAGATTGGAGAGTTATAAAGGGATGAAAAAGTGCAATATCATTTGAAGCAATCCTACGCAAGTAGTGAGCTTAATTATTACCCCTCATGGCCAAGAAGGCTGCACAGATTATGCAAATCAGACGGAGGCAGCTGTAAAAAGATGTCAAGCATCTTGATGCCTTTCTGACCATCTGACGTGGATGCCCCTTCTTTGACACTTTTAACTTCCGGATTCAAATCTACACCCAGTGAAGGAGAATCGCTCTGAACACGACTTGCAGCTTCATTGCCAGAGAGATTATGCGAACTCAGTACTGCTTGTTCAGAATGAGACTGGCGATCTAATTTGGATGCTGCAGTATACACTATTACTTGAAGCAGACCCATGACCTGCACCATAATTATATTACCAGATTAAACTTGTAGTACTCTAACCAGAAAATTAAATAGTTCTTGTAAGCAGCTGGAAGGTAGCACCATCTCAGAAGACCTCATACCTGCTCCAGATGAGCAATGCTTCGTAAGAAAAGCGGCTGCTTTAAGAGCTTAAGGAACAACAATAAGGGAACGTCACCCTCCCCAGAAGTTGACACAGGGTTGGATAAATCTCCTTGATCAACAATCTTCTCCTTGCCTTTATCCTTTTTAGTTTCCAAATATTTAGGGTGCAAAGATTCCGGGATAAATGAGGAATCAAAGTAAAATAGAATACTAGCAACAGATGAGTGGTTTGTAGCCAAATAAGTCAAAATCTCAAGGATCCGACGAGATACTAGAGGAGGAAGTCCTGTAAACCAACAAACTTCCAGTAAAAATCAAGACCAAAGACAAAGTAACCAAAAGAAGCTATCACATTTAAAGACATCATACCATCCAATAATTGAGATCGGCCATAAACAACATTGGACTGACACCCATAAAGCCTCTGGGAATTGGCAATTGTCAACCCACCAACAGAGCCTTCAGCCTCAGGCTTGATCATGTCAAGCAGAAGACGAACAAGAATTGCCCTGGTATAACTGTGCGCGCATAAGTTCAACAACAGTCTCTGCAGAAGCCCTTTCCCAAGAGGCTAAAACAAAAGTTAAGATATCACTCTCTTAGCCAAACATTACCATAACAAGTTTTTTAAATACTAACTAAAAGATAAAAGAAAAAGAATAGGTAGAATAAAATCTGCAATGAAACTTGCTCAAGAGGTTACAGCACAGGAAGCATAGAATCGCATGCCAGTTTTTACTTTTGAACCATGAAAAACTACCAAAAAAAAAGGAAAAAAAAAACTATAAATCCTGCAATGCAGAGTCTCAATACTGAAGGATCCATGTCCGTTGTCAACAGGGCTAAAAGAATGTTTGACAGCAAAAAAAATATATAACCCCAACTGAAGGAAACAAGCATAAAAATCAAGTTCCCCAAAATAAGGTAGTCAATATTAAAAATAAATAAAAAATTCAAAAAAATCATGATATTATATCTTTCAAATATTTGTATGCGAAATATAAAAGATAACCACAAATAAATAAATTGACTAGATTGATGTTCTAATCAAGCTAGGGGTAAGGAGTAGATCTAAATTAACATGGACATTTGCCATGAGGAAACATATGAAGAACTATGGCCAATGAAGTGCCTGAGCATTGCAACACGAGGAATGGCAGAAAAGGATTCATGTAACCGACCAGGACTAAGGCTGAGTTGAGTTAAGTTTGGATGCAAAATAATGATATAGCCACCAATAAAAGAAACAAATTGAACGATCACTACAGTGAACTTCTCTTAAATAAAACTGCCGATGTACAAACGCCTATTTTTCTTTGTAACAATATTTTTTTCAAATTTTAAGATGCTTAATAAAAGTAAGTAGTCTTTATTTCAACAATCTACGCATGTTAATTTTGAGGTCGCCTTACACTCAATAAAGACACTTCAAATTCAGGGCCAACCTTGCATTCACAAATTCTACCACATACCTGAGCTAGTCGTAGGAGCCTGATTAACGATTTCAGAGCATTGGGATCCAAAAGTGGTTCGCCCTCTACTTCCTTCAATTTCAAGCTCTCTGCAAACGCCGAGGAGGCCCTTCGCCCTATTGTAACACCAACACCTCTATCCATCACCATCTGCCTATCGAACCCCAAACCATTCCTGCGATTACTAAGCCTGTGGCTACTTCCAAACAAGCTGCGAGCTTGATAGTGGCTCATTGCTCTATCCCTGAGCATTTGTGCTTCAGCAAGTAATGGAGAAGGCAAGGCTGAAAGAACTGCTTCTGAAGAAGTCAAAAGCACCTAAAGCAAGAATAACAGAAGATTAGCACGATTAAGGGTGTGATGAATGGAGAGAACAAAGAGAATGCAAACCTCTTCACGCAAATCAGCAGGAAAAGTGGCTATGATTGAAGCATTATCCATATCAACAGGCTGCCCTTCCGCCTGCAGTGCAACCCTCTGGGCTCGTTGTTGCGCTAAGACTTCAGCCTGAATATCTGGAGGAAGAGCAGCTAAAAACTCTGGATCAATTTCTTCTGCAACAGCAGGGGCAAAAGTTGGAGCCTGGGAAGACCTGGCTGCTTGCTGTGAGGCTAGAACTTCTGCCCGGAGATCTTCAGGAAGGGCCTCCAGGAAGGTTGGATCTAAACCATTTGCATTAGGAGCTTCACTATTCATCCCAGATTCATCAGTCTGGCTAGCATCTTGAGAAATAAGAGTGCCCTGCCTCGATACTGGCTCCTCTATATCAAGTTCAGAAGGAAGTTCACCAGTCTGATTTCCTTCCACATCAGCAGCACTCATATCAACATCAGCATTTTCCTGAACTGAAGAAACATTAAGATCACCAGAAGTAGGCATGTTCAAACCCAAAATACCCAGTGCAACATCACTGGTCTGATTATCAGTTGCAGCTGGTGTATTATGGCCTGCCTCAGGAAATGGCACATCATCAAGACTTGCATGTAGTTCAGAACTCCTTACACCATCCAGATCACACTGAGGGCGCCTAGAAACAGTAGGAAAGTCAGGATTTGTCACTACCCGCTCATTGGAAACTGCAATTCCTTCCCCAATATCCATGCTATCATGACTGTCTGGTGTATTCACGGGGGGAGTATCAATAGGTTCACGTGCCTGCTGGTCTTCACGGGCCTGCTGGTCTTCACTTGCTTGTTCCACCACCACCACTGCGGGGTTAACTTGTTCTTGGGAGGAAAGACTTTCAGCCAAAACATTTACATCGTGATGAACATTATTAGAACCACTCTCACCGTGCTGACCTTCATTCTGATGGGAACCGGTATTCGTGCCCTCCGCCTGTTGGCCATCAGTGGCTAGGGCAGCATCTGAATGCCTCTCCTGCAATCCTGAATTCTGCGACTCCCTTTCAGCAGGACTGGATATGGGAGCAGTACTGCGTAATCGAGACATGAACTGTTCTTCTACTGCCTGTGCAATAGAAGCAGCTTGACCACCTGCTTGTGGCTGACCATCATCGGTCCACCGTCCACTACCTGGTCCTCTTCGGCCTGGCACACGCAAAGACTCCATGCCGACAGAAAAATCAGCCAATGGTGGTGGTGCTGCACCACCAAGTCGTTCACCAAATACACTAGCTGGTGCATGATCGAAGGGAAGAACAGGAGCATCAAACATGTAAAAATGGGCTATATCAAAGTTTCCAGCAGACAGAGCTTCTAAATCCCGAGATGAGTTTCCACCAGATGACCATGTCATACCCAAATCCCCAGCCTGCGATGATCTCAATAGAAGAGGATGCTGGAGACCATTTCCTTCTGTAACAGATCGCTCAAAAGAATTTCTACTTGTCTGACGGCGGCGATCAAAGCCTAGAGGCCTACGGAGACCGAAAAGATCATCGACATTCACCCCTTCAAATGGCTCAGCGGCAATGTCAATAAGTCCACTATCAGATCCAGGTTGCCCAAGGACCTGCAAATGATCTAGTCCATCAAGGGCTTCTCTCCATCTTACCTCTATAACACGGTTCTCGTGGTAATCATCATCCTCTTCATCAACCATATCATCATTGTATTCATCTCCCAAGCCAGCTTCATCATGGTCTTCCACATCAGTGTCTGCCAAAGACATAACAGTACCATCTTCTGCTATATCTTCATCCCCCTCATCATCATCCTCATCATCCTCACCATCATCTCCCATGTCATCATCTTCATCACCCATGTCATCATCACCCCTACTCTCAACATGAAAAGTCATTTCAATTTGGTCTGTGTTCTGTAATCCACCATCTTCCATCTCTTCACCCATGAAACCCATATCTAGCTGCACAGGTGGATTAACAGCCACTGGTTCCTCCGCATCAACTCTCATGCCGTGTTCTTCAGGCTGGATTGAATTTGATTGATGTTCAGCTTCACAGTGAGATGACTCTTGGGGCAGCAATTCAGCATCTTGAACATCAGTGGCTTCAAGTTGGCTACTATTCTGATTAGGCTCCACTATCTGCGTGATAGAAGTAGTCATTACTTGACCTTCAGACCTTGCCTCAGAACCGGGCGACTTCTTGTTTAAAGCATCAGATTTTGAGAGTTGCTCACTAGCATTGGCAGCCCGTGTTAAACTTTCCAACGCCTTAAGTATAAGATTCACAACTTTAGGAGCATCAGGATGGTCTAAATCCATCACCTGCAGAATGCTGGATAGGCAATGGATCATTCCTCCATCAATCATACCTTTAGCTATATCCGGTGAACACCCAGAACCAGGTAAGTTGCTAGAGGATGAATTTTTGGACAAAATCGAATACACCAAGTCAACAAAAGCAAGGACCTTTTTATCTGGCAATAAGCTGTTATTCAATGAATTGCTTTCCAAATTTGAAAATGAAGACAAGGCTTTCACAAGCTCACTAATTACACGTCTGCGCCCTTCACTGGAACGACCACATAAGACCACCAAAAACCAAGAAGCTTTTTCTGACAACTTGCCTCTCCATTCATCACGTCCAGAAGTTTTATCAATGGACGGGGAAAGAAGCTGATGCAAAACATGATGCACTATCCCACCATGACCAGAAAATTCTAGCTGATTAGATCCCCTGAGTTGACACGATTCCAGATCACGTTTCAGAATTATTCCTACAGCATGTACATACATCAGAAGTATATCACTCAACAACTTCAAGACAAAAGTAACCCTTGCTACCCCAGCTGATCTCTCTGTAAGATTGTCTAATTCGACTTTCTGCGTCTCGTCAATCTTTGATTTTCCCTTAACCTTCGTTGCAGGTTCATCCACCTCCATTGCACTCACATATCTCGCACAATCTTCCTCAGTTTTAGATGAATGATAGTTCCATACAATTTCAAGCAGCTGATCAATGACCTGAGTAAGATTCGCAGGAACCCTTTTCTGACCTTTGGCACACTTAACTGGCCCATCATGGGGCTTACTTTCAGGAATTCGAACACCTTCATTAGAAGATACCGCGAATTCAACACCGGGTGCTTTTGGTTTGTCCTTCTCTTTCTCTTTTTCCTTCGACAAAGCCACAATAGTCCTCCCTCCTGACGATTCCAACTGGCAAACGGCTGCTGCTGCTTTCATAAAGACCACGGGATCTCTTGATATAACAGGTGCCATCGATGTCAAGAAAGCTCTTGGAGGAACACGACCAGCATGACGGCTTCCACTCAGAGTTTGTCGTATCTCCAACTCCATAGCTGTTTGCAGTGTCTGCGGATCTTCAATGAGATGACGAATGATAGCAGAAGCTACAGTGTCATACCCAGGGAAGAAGCAAGCGCGTGGAATACTAAAAAGAGCACCCATACCTCCCTTTTCAAGAAATTGCAGAGCCAAAGTGTGTGTTTTCGTCAGGCGAGCACATAACAGTAGAACTGCCTGCATGACCATAGCTGGAACGTGTTGCTTTATCAGATCACAAGCAACAGTTAGAACTCTTCCACTCTCCTCCATAGTCAAATAGCCAGTAGATTCCCCAAACACATTTTCAAATGCATGGTCAGTTCCTTTCTCCGAGGTCAGTGGAGTCGATCTTTCTTCTGTACCTTCTTGTGGAACTGATAGCGAAGCATGTTCTGCTGATGCATCGGGCAAAGAACCTGCTGGGTTTCCTTCTGTACTATCAGGAGAAGTCCTGGGTCTAGATTGCGACAAGTTATCCAAGATAAGAAGCAAGGCACTGATACATTTTGGGATCTGAAGCTCACTCTCTGCCTCATTTCTAGCATTAAAGTTCATCAAGATATCTACAGCTACGGAAACGACACCATTCTGTGAAGCAACTTCTCGTGTACTTCCATCTTCAGCAAGAAGCAATGCTAGAGTATGCGATGTCATACACAATGCACTTGTATCCTTCGAGAATTCCAACTGGCAAAGCTTTAGCTGCTGTATTAAATAAGAAATTACTTTTGAGCGATCTTCACCTTTATTCCGGCTACAAAGGGTGATGAGCAAATCCGTCAAAGGGAAAACCATTGACTCACTACACTGGAACAACTTCATTGTGGCAGCAAGGATGTCATCGATAGGAGGCACTTTTGCCTGCCCCTCTTCAGTTAGAACATCCGCCAACTTCTCAGTGTTATCAACTTTGGATGTCTCTGCTGAACTTCCCAGTGATAAAGCAAGTGCTCGCGCCAGTTCGTCATCCTCCTGTACAGGATCTTCAGCATGACTAAACAACCATTCCATAGCCATCTCAACACTATTTGTTTCCACCCTTCTTAATGCTTCCTCTGCTCTTGCTCTCGTAAAGCCCATCTCTACAATGGTAGAAATAGTAGCTTCGTCGGGTGGAGGAGGCATAAAACGTTGGCTCGTACCTCCTGATGCGCCATTGCGATTGCGCTTTGCATCTCCAACACCACAGTATACATGGGTAACAAGTGAAACAATAGTCGTGATAAACCCAGGGTTACAACTGGGAAACATTGGGTGATTCCATACAGGAAGTATCGCATCCAGAACCTGAGACTGCAGCATACGGATAAAAACTTCAGGCTCTCTAGGAACAGGAAACAACCCAATTGACAAACCAACTGCAACAGGCTGAACAAGCAACTGGGTCTGAGATGCAGAGGATGGGGACAGAAGAAAGGAAGAATTAACAAAATATTCGAGCTCGCGGCAATAGCTTTGTAATGTATCAAGAAGCCACGAACTGTGAGACAATTTGCTTCCTTCTGCACTCTTTTCATTATCAACAACAGCTGTGGGAATAGAGAAAGGCAATGTCCACAACAACTGACTTGTAGCTTCAAAAGTGGTAAGTAGCTCCTTAAACGTTCCATGAACATAGAAGTTGTTAACCATTGCTGTATAACAGGTACGCCGTCTACTATCAAATGTAAGTGCAACCATGTCATCCACAACCTTTCCAAGATATCGGCACTTAACTGACAGCGATAGATCAACCCCAGAAGAGGTAGAGTACCCTTGGAAACTAAAAGCCTCAAGAAAAACCTTAGCCAAGGCAGTTCCAATGCTCTTTGAGGCAGCACTTAAAGCTCCTGTTTCAGCTCTTCTTCGGTTTGGCGGTGTTAATCCCTTCACAAGAGCAGTAAAGAAGGAACGGAAAGTGGAAGCAAGTTTGACAATGTTCTCCGTGACAAGAACCTCAGGACTTTTCTTCTTCACATCATGGGAAGAAGAGGCCTCAGCATTACTCACTGCAACCTCAGAATCAATGTGAAAAGCTTCCAGATGTCTGCTAGTCCTTCCTCCCCTTATACGTGCCAGCCCATGTCTACTACGACGATTAAACCCTTCACCTGAACGAACTACAGAAAGAAACTCTCGTTCAACACCCCACTGGGGTTGCGAACTGTTCCTGACAGAAACGGGATTCATGTATCTCACTACTGGAAGATTGACATCGTCATCACTCTCTCTTCCAACTGCATTACCCCCACCACTACCACCAGCAGCAGTAGCAGTAGCAGCATCAGCATCAGCATTTTCCGGTTCTATTTCTGCACTCCGCTTCTCATCCACCTTAGCATCACAACACAATGAAAGTTGCCAGAGTGTTTCTTTATAAACCATACCAAGATCTCTCAAAACATCGGCATCAGAAGTGCCCAACTCGGACACCACCGTAGCAGTCCCTTTAAGCAAAGAATTTGAAAGAGACAAGATACCTTCAAGACTAGAAAGGGACCTCAAGAGCTTCAATCGCTTTACACCCTCAACCTGGACAAGCTGTGTACCCCCAATGGACACCAAAAGTTCATTCGTTGATTTCAAATGCTCTCGCAGGAAAGAACATAATGCCCGAGCAAGTGATGCAGAATGTTGAGCAGAGAAATTTTTAAATGCAGCAGATATGCTCTGGCCAACAGAAACTGAGAAAGGCATCATCGGCAAAGTGAATAATTGAAGAACAGATTCAATTCCCTTCTTCTCAACAAATATACGGCATATGTCTGTATTCTGAAGTATCGTTTCAAGCAAACGAGCTGCATTGCTAATACAATCGGGAAGAAATGACTCAACATTCACCAGTGAAGAATCGGAAGGCTGCTCATGGAGTTGCTCCGAACTTCCAATCTTACATGATTGCCCATCCTCAGAAGGGGCCAAATACTTATCCTCAGCATCAGTCTCCATAGGAACAGAAGCCGAACAGCTCGGTGCATCAGTAACTGAACAAGAAGATTCAGGCCCCGACCCAAGATTTTCAATGGCCTTCAAAATCTCAATCAGCATGTCCACCCCAGACGCACGGAGTGAAGAAGCATGGCGCATCAGCTCATCCAGACCATTTGATAAAGATCCTGGGGTATCACCCGTAAGGACACGCAGGTACGTCCTAGAAGTAAATATTTTCACAAAGCACCTTAAAGCATTGCGATCTTTCACGGCCTGGAGACCACTATTACTTAGGCACAATGCATCTAGGCACTGAGGTATGCAAGTTATAGCTTCTGCCGAGCAAAGAATACCATCCATAATAGCATCTAAGAATGCAGCTGGAAGCCCCGCTGCTTCTAAGATAGAAAAACAGGTAGGATCTTTGTGAATGAGATCACTCATGACTTGTCCAGCAAGTGAAAACACCCCACCACCAAAATCTTTGGCCCTTCTGAAAATCACGCATAAGCAATGTGGCAACAAACTCTCTTCTGAACCATAAACACGAGCAGTACTTCCTGGGGCATATGTTCCAAGGGATATAGCACGCAGTAAAGCTTTCATCAGTGACCGCCTATGGTAGGAAACCAAAGCTTCAGAATAAAGAGGCTGCATGCTATCAAGCTCAGAAGTGCCACTTAGACCTTGAGTGCTACTACACTCAGAAGTGTCTACCTCAATAGAAGTGCCTTGCTGCTTTGAGTTACTTTCAACATGAGAAACTTCTATTTTTAGCCGCAAAATGGTATCATCTAATCCCCCCAAATCCCTAAACAAAGCAGCAGCTGGATTGCTGTAATCCATAAAGGCTTCTAAAACATGAACAGCAGTAGTGACCAAATGCAAATGCTGCGGATCGGTGTCCTTAAGAAGAGGTAGAAGAGTCGGTATAAACCCTGCTTCACGCATGGCTGAACAACCTGATGAGGATGAGACTAAGACAGTGACAAGAGATAGCAAAGCCTCTGCAAAAACCACACACCATTTTGTTGAATTGCTAACAACAGAATCGATGGCCTTCTGCATGAGACTAGATAAGATGCCACGGTGCCCACCAGATGTTACAGCCGTCAACACCGTTGGCTGGCGTGATCGATCTTGACAAAGAGCAACTAATGATAGCAGACACAGAATCCGGATTTTCTCCGGCACTGCATCTTCATAACTCAACAGAGTTACCAATTCATTGATGAACTCAGGCTCAGTGTTAAAGAAAGAGACTAAATCATCTGTATCGCCACAAGCTTGAACTAGAACAACAAAAGCATAGAGACGGATGCACGTGTATTGCTGCCGGGCAGCTAAGGAGCTGAAAGCCCTTGCGAATCGCAATCTTGTCAAAAGAGAGAATCTTAAAGCAGGGGGAACTTTAAAGTCTCGGACTAATTTACTCAAAAGCTCAAGATCAGACTCTTGCGAAACACTGATATTAGGCAAGTGAATTATTTGTAAGCCTTGGTTTGGCTGTTCGGACGCAGAGAGTTCATTTGAAAAGTCATTTGCAGCATAAAACTCAAAGTGGAGGGTGCTCCCTAACTCTGGAGCAATTGGATCAGATCCATTCTCAATAGCACATGCAATCAACCCAAGACCTTCCTCCTTTCCCCCCCATCCTTGTGCAAACGCAAACAATTTTGAACTAAGAGAAGCATCTCGAATAATGTGCTTCCCAATGGTTTTCTTTAAGAATGCTGCTAAAGTTTGCAGGCATGCCTCAACCACATCCGCATCACTGGAAGTCAGCAGAGATGAGAGATGATGCTGCAATGACATTAATTTAAATCAATAAATATAGAAGTGATTTGTGAAAATAAAAGGAAAATTTAATGAAATATCTGCAAGTTCCAATCTACGTGCTGAGCTTCCACCAACCAACAAATAACAAAAATCTACAGGGAATAGCACATAACTGAAAGAAACTCTGACTACCAAAAAGGATCAGCACTTGTCGCGTGAAGTAATATATAATGACATATATGTACATTCATTCATGGAGAAGATCGTTACCTCATACGAACTATAAAAGTGCTTATTTGTGCAGTTGTCCAATATTATTCTAACAACTCGTAGAATCTGAAGAACAGCCTCTCTTGGGAAGGGAGGATCAGACTCCAAAAGTTCATTCTCAACCTGTAAATCTTTCCTTGATTTTATGTATTTCTCAAAAAAACCATCAAAGTGATTAAATAGATCAACCCAATGATGGAAATCACCCTGCACGAACAACAATTCAGTATTAACCAACTGTACGGAAGCATATAGTGAGTCAGTACGAGAAATAGGACTCAGAAAGCACCTTGTCAAAGTCCCAAGTAAAACTTCTCAATGATTCTTCAATACTTTCCAGTGGTGCAGCAATTACACCATTGATGAAGGATCGAATTTTGGGAGGCTGACAGAGAGAAACAAAAAATATCATTATATTCCAATGTGGCACACTGAACAAGACCATTGAGGAGCAAAATATGAAAAACGCTGAAGTAAATATATCATCGATTAGTGAAATATTGGAGTTGATTGAACTTTATATGCAAATATCATCAGTTAAGTAGGATAATTCAGAATGGAGACAAAGACCAGGCAGCAGTGTAAAGCTGGGAATTACTTCCCACAGTAAGAATTGTGTGTATGTTTCCACCACAGTGCTAATCAGAGTGTAGTTGCTGATCAGAGAATATTACACTTCCAGAAACAGTGTCTCAGCATTTGTAACTGCGACCTCAATCAAGTCATTCAATATAATCTGTGCAATAACATCCTCAAGAACTGGAGGATGCGAGGCATTAGTAGCCAACTTGATAAGGTAGGTCTTTTCGACATAAATTAATACAATACCGTATCCATTCAATCTTGTTGTTTGAGAGACCTATCAAATTGCCACAACTTCCTACATTATAAATCACTCTATGCAAGTACATTAAGTACCAATTGAGTCATTGCCAGCAGCCGTTAACGCATGTATCCTAAATTTAACCCCTCGGGCCTCCACAATTCTGTCATCAAAATCTTGTCACCATGCTACATATTGAAAAGCTATATCAGGTGAGGCAACATGCAAATATAGTTCTGCAACATTATTATAGATTCCCTCCAAAAGGAGAGAGATGACGGGACAAACAGTTCCACATTCCGGCAAGTTGCAGCCACTTGAACTCGTCACTTAATACATTTTAAGACGATAGAGAGTAACACAAACTCTAGTATCCAAAGGGAGTAAACACAGACCCGTGACTTATTTCTCCCCAAGATTTTCAGGATGAAAGAAGCATGTTTTTTCAAATTCCTAACCTCGTGTGAGGACATTCTTGGTCAGGATTTGTTCTCTCCAGTGATGGTCTAATAACAAATGTACCTCACTTTCCCTTGGAGAATTGATTAACTGAAACTTCCCCCTGTCCCTAAATAATGAAAAGCATAATAACTAGTTCCTACTTTTATATCTGTATTCGTAGCAGATATTGGTCTATTCATGGAAGAGGCTGTTATATGTACTGAGTTTCGAGATATATAGCAACTGCATTGACAATGACATGAAGAACCAGCACTGTGTAATCCTAAGCCAACAAGTCAACTTGGAGGAGGGGCTACATGGAAACTGTAGAGTTCTCTTGTAGACCAGGGGGTGCGGGGTTTTGGGCTTAAAACATGGATAGAAGGAGGTGAGTATCAAGTGAAAACATCAAAACATGGTGTTGGGAGAAGCAACCGCCAAAATTACTGGACACAGCCCTATATAAAATCATAATGGATATACACAAAAATAGATGAATACAAGTAATTTTAATAGCTCCAATAATTAATTTCATACTTGTTTACTCAGCATCTATTGATTTGATATAAACAACCAAACCACAAAGAGAACTTTGTAAATTTGTTGGTCTTCTATGAAGCAAACTCGTACTGTCCTTATGACCAAGCAATATTTATGCAATTTTTCATGCCCTCCCCCCCTCCCAACCCAAAAGAGAAAAAAAAAATGGTCCCAATATGCAATAGAACAGCCAGCTGTGATCTTCTCACTAGCTCAGTACAAAGTTGTGACGCGGTTGCATTGGATGCTGAATAAAGTTTTTATGAAGCCCAGCTTGCACTTGGAGGTTTAGTGACTGTTTATTTCTGTCTTTAAGTATCAAAATAAAAATACACCATGTAGTTTCTATTTTCAATTTCCATGTGTCCTAAAAGAAATTAAAACTACTAATCTGAGTAGACATCTAAACTGCAATGACTTAATAAGTTTACGATAACTGCACTGATGTGAGAACAATCTAGTGTAATCTTAAAGCAACGAGTCAAGTTAGAGGAATATATATAAACCTCAAAATCCCTTGTATAAACTCAATTTTACTCTGCTTTTGCCTCAATTACTCAGGTTCAACTATGTGAATTATTTGTGCCCAATCATATTGTCCAATGCAATGTCAACAAATAAGTCACACCCCTTCATGTCTTTCTTTATTAAGGTATTCATGTTAGTATGTCAGTTCTGGTAAGCCGATACCTCTAGCCCAATTGTTGGCATTGATATTATCACATCTCCCAACTGGTCAATCATCTACATTGCACGGGTTCAAAATCCAAAGTATATTAGGTGACTTTCTCTTATTTTATTTTTATTATCGCAGTTTTTACCATCTAACAAATTGTTAATTTCGAAAGTTAACTTTCCTAGTTTCACTATTACCACAAATTCATCTTAGCCTTCTCATTTTGCTAACATGTTCTTTCGAGTTCCCTTTTGTGGGGCCAATATTATTGGGAAATATCCATCCATTTTTTTTCGAAAAAGGGTGCAAGTAGACTGCCGGCCCATGGCCTTGGGACATGATCTCATCACTGACTCACCAAAAAGGTATGAGACGGGCTTGCATGGGCGCGCTAGCAAAAGGATGGGGGTAGTAAAAGCAAGTGAGAGTATGCCAATTCCACTCCAAAGAAGGGTGCATAGTAGAGAGAAGTGGTTTAGCACCTATTCATAAGTCTTATACCAATTGAGGTACCATGACAGACTTGACAGTGCTGCCAAACCAGGAGGATATATAGCAGCAAAGATAGTCTACGAAAATAAGAAAATTATGAGTAATACTATGATCACAAGTACATCACTTCAATATTAATTTCATAGTCCTTCAGGCTTCAATTAAATGAGATTTTTCTTGTAACCAACCCCAAAAGAAAATAGGATTTTTCAGAACCAACCCCTTAGAACCCATGATTAAACAACCTTAAACTTTGATTTCCCAAATAGCAAAGATTCAGCTGTTAAAAATAGATCAAAACAATAACAAGAAAGTATAAAATCAATAAAAAAATGCAATCTTTGGGCCAATTAACCCTATATAGGACAGTGTCTCAAGTAAACAAGTAATTAACAGATTCACATAAACCCTAAACAATCAAACCCTATCAAGAAAAAGCCAATTCAAATAAAAGAAGACTAGAAATTACAAAATGAATTATTAAACTATACTAACCACTTCTAAAGCCCTCCTTCGCTTTAACTTCATGTTGTTGTATCAACCTGATGAGAGCATTGCCTAAACAGAATTACCAGATAGTGTCTATCGATCGATTCTGTTCTGACGGAGGTAGAATCGACCAAGCAGGGGAGAGTGATCGTTCGATAGACGGTGAATTTAAAGTGATACAGATCGGATGGTTGAGAATTTAGATGGATTACCAAGAGTTAGGGTAGAACTCTTGGTAGGGTTTTCGAATAAGGGTTTTGCTTTTGAATTGGGGAATTTGATCGGAGAGAGAAATGTTTTAGAGAGAAGATAGAGAGAGGAGAGAAGATAGAGAGAGGAGAGGAGGAAGAGAGTGTAGATAGAGAGAGAAGCGGAAGGAAGCTAATTGGGAGTGTCGTACATATACACGAGACACTATAAAAAACTAGTTAATGCCCGTGCCCTCGGGCACGGATGACATTTTCGAAATTTTTAATACTACTTAATGTCCGTGCCCGAGCCCGAGGGCACGACGTAGAAAATGTCCGTGCCCGAGGGCA
>JAOTQG010154296.1:0-18509 GCA_025631175.1 Iris virginica
GAAGTTGCTCTAGAGGTGTCTAACACAAAATCTATGGTCAACCCCATGCAAGATGTCATTAAAGACCGCAACTAAACCCTTTTGTCTATCTGAAATGTAAGACCAACTAGTGACATGGTATCTCCCAAAATCTTCAATCAGTTGTCAAAAAAATCATGCACATATCTCATAATTTTCGGCCTCTACTATTGCCAATGCAACAGGGAACATACTGTCATTTCCATCTCTACCAACTGCTCTAAGAATTTGCCCTTTGTATAAAATCCCTTTAAAAAACAACCATCCAAGTCAACAATAGGCATGTATCATGTCAAAAAGCCATTCATATGTGCAGCATGTCTGACATAAACTCTACGAAATCTTACCTTGCCATCTGCTGCATCTCTTGGGGCATCAATAATCATGTGAGAATCAGGATTACACTTGACAACAGTAAGTGCATAATCCCTAGTTGCATATTGCTCTTGGATATCCCCATCAATTATTTTCAAGGTTGATGTCTTGGTAGTTTACTATTGGTATGTACTTTACATTCACCCCAAACTTCCTCCTCACCTCCTTCTTCGTAGCCTTAACAGACCAACTAGGGTCATCCCTTAGCTTCGCAAGATAAAACTTGGTAAGGTATTTTGATGTCAACAAATGATTCTCATATAAAGTTGCACATTTGTGTGGCCCTTTCAAAGTTTTGATATGTAATGAACTTTCCCCTTGCATTTTAGAAGCATGAATCCCCCACCCACAAGCCTTCTTATACTTAGCAGTTATCCTACTATTTTCATTCCTAATGTAAATAATATCAAATTTGTTCATGATATTCCACTGAACCAGACTTTCTCTAAAAATCTTTGGGGGAAGGATATATCTTTCCAACCACCAACACTAGATTTTTTTTCTCTCTTTCTTCATTGCATTAAGGGAAAGAAGGATTGTTATAATCAGAATAATTTATTTCATTCAACTCATCATCTTCTCTAGGATCTGAGTTCCATTCCTCATCAAAAATTTCCTCACCAACTTCACCACACTCTTCATCACTAGCTAAACTTGCTTTCTCTTAGATGCCCACAGATCGACCAAATTGTCTTCAATACCAAGATCTGAATTCCAATTAGGTTCATCATTTACTTTCCAATCAGGATCATCACTTTCATCCTCCTCTAACATATTTAAATCCACGAACTCTTCTAAGTCAACTGCTCTATTAAGACTGCTGGTTTGAGTTTCACTTACTTTTTGATCAACCCAAGCATGAAATACCTCGTCACAAAACAAAGCATCTTCTGAAACACCACATACATTCATTTCTAAGGTAATGGACATTTTTGTTCCCTACTAATACGTTTCACTACATCAAGTGGTCCTTCTACTCCTGTCAGATGCACAGACTAAATACGTTTCACTATATAAAACTCAACACAATTTCTTAATAAATAACTACAATGATAAAATATTGGAAGGGCAGGACCAAATTGAAAGAGAATAAAGTATATCGGGGCCAATATTAAATAGTGGGAGAAAACAAATTGGGGGGGGGGGGTTACCACTTTGTGCATAATATTGCCAAAATCTCTAACAACAATGTTTGAAAATATAACTGGTACACTTTTTTGTTTTGGACTGGGGCAATTATTTTTGACATTTTTCTATAGTCTTTACAATTTTTAAGTACAAAAAGCCCTAATTTTCAAATGCAAACGAACAAACAAATGCCTTTCTACATAAAGTAAACTATTTATGTATAAAAAGCACCGATGAAAATAAAAAATTGAAGACAAGTAGGTGGAATATTTATATACTTGCATAATCGACACCCGCACAGCTTCAGTCCTTCATTCTCTGTCAATCTGGCTCACCTTCGATTAAACTCCAATTTACGCAAAAGGAGGACCTTAATCGAAGCTTAAATTCATAAGCAAAATTAATTTATGGAAGATTGTTAAACGTCGCCTTCGGAATCGCCTTTATGAATAACATTGAAAACCCTAATCGCCTAAAGGAAAATATTTAATGGATGGTCAACTGTCAACGTAAATTGAGTTAAAGAGGGGAAGGGTTTATTTGGGGCATTTTAGTCTTTTTACCTGCTTTCGTTAGCCAAACATAACTTTTGAATAACAGGTATTTCACAAGGCGTCTTTTGCTCACAAAAAATCGTACGAGGGTCAAACTCAAAATTCCGAATCTCATAGGGGGATCCATCCTGATTAACCCCTTTTTTTGTGTGTGTCAAACTCTTGCATTCACTTTTCTTCATTTCACTTCAAAAGAGTCACAATATTCATTAATTTTCGTGATAAATGTAACATTACTCGTTACTAGTTTTAATGTTAGAAATTGACATCTTTCTCGTCTTATTAATTTTGACCAAACATTTTTTTTTATTTTTCTGGTATATAATATTTAATTTTTGTTTTTATTTGGTGCGTGATATTTAATTTTTTACTTTTAGAGAGTTTTATTATTTTTTAAATCTTTTTTACACCTTTTTACTTTAATTACTACAAAATATTATATTAAATTATTATATATCGAATTTCTGAACTGATCAGAACAGATCAGACCTGACCCTTATTCACTTTTTC
The DNA here is from genome assembly GCA_025631175.1 of Iris virginica. Lineage (NCBI taxonomy): Eukaryota > Viridiplantae > Streptophyta > Magnoliopsida > Asparagales > Iridaceae > Iris > Iris virginica. The sequence continues at coordinate 2,586 of JAOTQG010154296.1, forward strand.
TCATTTCACTTCGAAAGAATCAAAATATAATGGGTGCGTTTAGATGGATAATTTATTAATTTGATTTTTGAATTTTTGTAATAATTAAAATAAAAAATAAGAGAGATAGAGAACAAAAATATAAAATTAATGAGAAAAAAAAATTAAAAATTAAAAAATCTGAATAAAAATCGCCTAAAAAAACATAATCAACTAGTAGTTTGTACGTATTCGCTTTCCTATAATACGATTCGCATTAATAAAAACAAAGACGGTTTTTGGCTGCAAAATTTCTTTCCCTGTAAGCCGAAAAAGCGAAAGGGTAAAGCGCCCAAAACTGATTTCCAGTATTCCTCTTGAATTCCCTCGAAAGGATCTTGATTTTTCCAGGTACGATTTCTGAAGAACCCAATTTACGCCTGATTTTCTCTTTCCATTTTATCTTTTCCCCCAATGATTTTAATCTTATGCAGACCCATGATCCAATTACTGTGATTGTTTCTTTGTTTTTTCAGTACCTAAATATCTCGAAATTTTTACATGTTTAGGAGACTGCACGCAAAAAAAATATTGTGTTTGAGTTGATAAATTTTCAATTTTTCTTTTTTTGGGAATTTTTGAACCGCCTTGAAGGTAATATATGATGTGTATAAAGTTAAACTTCCCCTGCAACACCCTTAGTTAAGAAATGATTGAAATTACCATAAAATAGTTTTGTAAAGGTTCCGGTTTCAGTTTCTGCATTTTAAAGAAACACATATGGATGTACACTTTGTTAGAACATAAAATTGAAAATCACACTGAAAGACTATGTGGATTGCAGTTTTTGTAATTTAGTTAGGATTGAGTAGTTGGATATAGAACTATGGTCATATTACTTTAATGCTACTAACCAAAAATAAAAATGGGCTTTGACATGGAACCGAGCTATGTCATTTTCAATATCTGTTATCTGTTACTCTTATATTGTGGAAGGGGTTCTAAGTTTTAATTACCTTTCGAATTAAAGCTACCCAATAAACTTCCAAGTTAGAACTACCCACTAAAACTTATTAACTCGGATGGCTACCACTGTTCCCAAAAATTTGACATCGTAAATACTGAAAATTTCTAAAAAATGAGAAGGTTTTGGATGATGAAGAAAATATAATAGGATTCAGAAAATAATAATAATAAAAAAAGAATGCATATGGAATTAATCATTGCTTGTTCCAGTTCCAGGCACATGAGCTTTTGATAAGGAGTTAGAAGGGTTTATATTTTGAACAGAGTGTGCACCAGCACTTTCCATTTGCTTAATGATAGAGAACTTGGCTATGTTGATATAAGACAGTTGTTTAAGTCAGACTTCTTATAACCTCTGTCAATCTCATGGCTTTTCTTGTGGAAGTTTAAAGGCAGGAAAAAGGTGCGGGTTTCTTGGAGGCTTTTAAAATTGTTTAATTTTGATAATTTGTGGTTTAATAAAGGAGTAGAAGATGTCCGACCACCAGGTCGACCAAATAGACTACATGGTGGACGAGGGGGACATGTCAGATTTCATGGATGATGTGGATGAGGAATATAACGGTGAAGGCCATGGAGATAGGGCCCTTGATGATTATGACATGGTTAGTGTCATTTTCCGCCTATTCTGTTTCCTGCTTATGCAAAAGTTGGTTTCTAGCATGACCGGACTACTCCAAATACTTTGTCTGATTTGGTAATTAACTGTCGCGTGTGTATGTTTATAGGCATATATGTTTGTATTTAATATTGTTGTTCATATTGGAATTCATCATCTTTTAATATGAATAGCTTACCAAGGTGACTGATACATCCTCCGCCCAAGCACGGAGAGGCAAAGATATTCAGGGAATTCCTTGGGAGAGACTGAATATAACGAGGGAAAGCTACAGATTTACTAGGCTTGAGCAGTACAGAAATTACGAGAACATTCCGTTATCAGGCGATGCTGTAGATAAGGTACCCGACCCTTGGTTTTCCTTGGTCTTACTTTATTCTTTTCCCAGATCCATAGAGCGTGAACCTGTTTTTTAATGGTTATTATGCTAATGTTATTGGTTTGTGTAGAAATGCAAACAAATGCAGAAGGGTGGTAATTACTATGAGTTCTTTCACAATACGCGATCGGTGAAGCCGACAATCCTTCATTTTCAGGTTTGGTTCTTTTTCTTACCTCTGCATTAAACAGTTGTCCCTTATATTGAGATATCAGCCTCGGCTGCGTAGCATCAACCTTCTCTGTATATCTCTCATGTTTTACAAGTTATGATAATCCACTGGAACAAGAAACTATGAATCCCCTTTTTAAGTTTCTTCACGGTACTTGAAAGTGAGTTCTTGCATAGATGCAGCTTGATGAAGCTCTTGAACAGCCATGTTTAATTAATTTGCATCTCTATCTGCTATGCCAGGAAGATATTATTCTATTTGAGAGTGCAGAAATAGGCATAATTTCTCGTTTCTAATTTCATCTGCTTGATTTACAATAGCTTTCCAGCCTTGTGTACTTCTAAGATTTTTATAACTACGCTCTTATTTCGCATCACACCTTATGTTAGTTGGTGCTTCATCTGATTAAGTAAATTATGCAAGCTCTACCCTCAATGATGGCCTATTGATGGGATGCATATTCTTTGCAGCTCAGGAACTTGGTATGGGCAACTTCAAAACATGATGTATATCTCATGTCTAACTTCTCAATCATGCACTGGTCCTCGTTAACTCAGAATTTATCAGAGGTTCTCAACTTCTCAGGGCATGTAGCTCCTACAGAGGTAACTTTATGAAGATTTTACATCAAAGATGGAGGCTCTAAGTCCTGAATCTCCTTTCCCACATTTTTATTTTCCCACTTTTTTTGTCCATTATTTGAGGAAAACAAAGTAGTGCCTTTTTTCCGTTTTGCTCTTTTTGTTCAAAGGTTTTGTTGCTCGATTAGCTATTCTTACATTTTCTTTGTGGGCATACAGAAACATGCTGGTAGCTTGCTTGAAGGCTTTACAAAAACTCAGATCAGCACACTAGCAGTCCGAGATAATTTTCTGGTTGCAGGAGGTTTCCAAGGAGAACTTGCTTGCAAGGTAAGCTTATAACAATATTTAAGTGTGAATAGTGCTTATAGAATTTAATGTGTATATATGTATGTAGCCCTATCTTGCTGCTCTTCTCTTCAAGTGTTTGGATGAAGTAATTGAATCAATTATCTGAGTTGTGAATATCATTACAATTGCCAATACACTATTGATTTTCTGTTAAAATTTACTGTACACACAACAGTTACCTTAATTAGCATAATCATTGGGAAAAGAAGAATTACATTGTAAACTGGTGCTTAATAGATAGTTTTAAGACACTTATAGCCATATTTGTCAATTTCTTATGATACACGATAAGAGGTTCATCGATACCTATAGTTCGTGATGGCACAGAATCACATGTACCCACTGATTGTCTGATTCACGATCCACTTCTCACGATACGCTGGTAGCGACGAACACTTGATACGCAAATCTTGGGCCCAGATCAGTTTGACACCTGGATTAAAAGAAAATATGTAAATTGCTACTTTTTGTCCTGAGAACTCCAAAATTTAGTCGACTTTAAGTGATTGGGCAAGGGTTGGGTTGAGTCGCTGAGTATATTTTTTCCCTTCTAATTAAATTTAGGCTCTTTGACATTTCTTTGAAATATAGGTAAATTGAGATTGAAGACCCACCTTGAAAAACTATATGATGTATACACATCTTGTGTTAGTTGGTGATATAAGATTTAGATGTTTGTATATCTTGATTCTAAGAAAGTGGAATGACGGTGCCCATGGTTGAGGCCAAGAATGGCTATTGTCTTACTTTAGGCGATGTATGTATGATGTGAATAAGAGTGCCTTTACATCAAAATCAAGTCATACATATAGTTTCTTCTTATTTTAAAAGTTAATAATAATTTACTTTAAACTTGTCATGCATCTTACGATATGATACGCGATACAATACACGATTTGATTTTTGACTCCTTTCATTCATGATTTGACAACTATGCGTATAACCTTGCGTGATAGTTTAATGTCTTATTTCAATCATTTATCTACCTTATTTTTTCCAAAAAAAATTCGAAAACAAATTTTCGCCCATAAAGTAGGAGAAAAACTGTCCTCTTTGTTTGTAGCCACAAATTTTGCCATCTCGTGTACCTTCATCATATGAACATCAGCCATCAATCATCAGCACTTCTATATTTTGCTGACATTCAGTTATTTATTGATGTTGACAGTTGGTTCTTTGTCTGATACCTTAGGTTTTTTCATTATACCCTGTCATTATCAGCGTCAACCCTCACAATCATTTTGGTAGGAGCTGCCATTCACTGTCACTATGTTATAATTTTCCATCCATTCCAGCAAAGGCCTATTGCCTTCATAGGTTTCTTTAGGAAACTATTGAGACTTACATCTCTGAGCCATCTTGGCCATCACTTTTCAATCGTGGCTTGCCTCTATTCGGTCTTATTTGGTGTCATCCTCTGTTGGTAGGCTGTGAAGCCCTTGAATTATAGCTCTTCTCCCGTGAAGACTGTTGGATGTTAATAATCTGTACGAGCTTAATGTTTGGTTTTTTGCGACCTACTATGATATGCTATTGGTTTGTACTTCGTGTTGAATCCACCCCAATTCCAATGTAAAGTTTAGCTCAAGCAGACCTCTTGTACAATGTCCGACTGAATTGTTGTACTTCAACCTTGCTTGAAGCCCTTCAAAAGAGAGGATTTCTTACCAAAAATTATCCACTGGTGTCTTTCCTTACCAATGGAGCTAACAGAGAATGGCTTGGGAATATAAGTTAAGCGCTATACAAGATGTATATAGAGTTTAACTTAAGCTGGCATTAAAGAGAGGAAACATATAACTGTGGGTACATAGGGTGAAATAAAAGAAAACTCATAGAACAATGAAATTAAAGTTGGTGACAGGGATATCAAAGAAGTGAGGAAAGTGAAGGGAATAAATGAAGAAATAATGCCTTTTGGATTATTCTCAATTCGTGTATTCCCGACTGACTAATGCCATACGTTAAAGGTCTTTCTAAAGGCTAAACAAATAGCTATATAAGCTAAATATGAACCATATAATTTCCTTTTCCTTACCAGAAGAAAAAGAAAATCTTAAATTACTTCATTGTAAAATATCCCAGCCACTAATAAGCTAGATGCTTGTTAAAACATAACTACTGAGATCTAGTCATGGCCTAGGCTTGTGTATAGGCTTATTGTATCCATATCCTCTCCCTTGGGGTATCCATGCCTTCTTGTTCCTCATCACGGGGCCAACCTCTAAACCTTACGCAAGAAGAGGTGGGAGTTACAACAGAATCAACTAAGGCTGGGCAACGATTAAGGTATAACCTAGAACTTTGGCATCACTGTTGCATGATCCTCATATTGGCTTGCAAGACACTGAGACCAAGATTCCGGTCGTGATTGAACCTAAGCTGTACACTTTTCTGGTCAGAAATGCTTCTAAACTCATTAATGCGACTCATGCAATAGTTACAAGGCACCATTGAGGTTCATCTGTTTGTCTTATATAAGAAGCCTTAAAAATAACACGTTCGTTTTTCTTGTAATTTTTGAAGTTTGACAGAGTTGGATAGTGGAATTTGGGGGGTAATGCTGAGGTTGTCTTCGCGATCCCCATCTGAAGGTAGGCCCTCCTCCTTGTCCCTCCCTAATGTCTCCTTTCATTTTTCTTTCTTGATCCTTTCACCAGTAGCCTACCTCCTATTACTTCCTCTTAGGACACAGTAACGCACTCTGGAAGCTGCAGAAGCTTTGACCAAACCCCAATGACTTTCGCTCTCACATTCTCCATCAGTGATTCTGTTTTACCATACCGTTGCTTCGGCAGTCATCAGCATCAACTTAATTATACATATAAATTAAGAAATTTTCAGTCACATTTACTGCATATCCCTGCCATATGCAGGGGCTTCATATCCCTCTTATGTTGAAGAGGATATCTTGTCAAGCTTCTCTTTGTGGTTTGAGTTTTGGAGCCTTTAAAGGACTCGCCATAGTTGACCTTGCGAGGGCTCTGCGCTCCATTAGTTTGGGGGAGGGTTTGTTTGCTGTGCTTGTATCTTTCTCTCTTTTCTATTGAAATTCAACTTCAATCCGCAAAGTTTCAGCCATACATTTTTTCATAATTTTTATAAAGAGGGACGTCACCCTCGAGGATGCTGGGGCTGTCTGATATAGATGTGGAGTCTTACATACCATTTTGTGCTCTACACCATGGCCCATTACAACTTTACTTGCCAAGCAACCTTATCTTAAAACAAAGCCTTCCCATGTGGGCTTCTACTCGTGACACATCAAACAAGGGCTACTACATGGACTTCTACTGAAATGGATGTGCTGCATTCCTATCATCTACACCCAAATATGCACCTCATTTTTCCATGTCTAGGGCGGAAGAACATTGAAATGAACATGAAGTACCACCAAATCAGAATCCATTCTCGAATACACGAAGCTGTAGTTTACGTTAGGCGCAAGTGAATATGCTATAATGGGTGCATAGAGAGAAGCCCAGAATTGCTAAAAAGAAAATCATTGTAGAGCATGTTCTACCATCAGTACTGCATGCGTGTCTTTTTATGAGATTTTGTGAATTCAACTGACCGAACGATACTTATACTTGCCTTAACTACTTATGGCTGTGGAGGATGCCTATTGGTGTTGTAGTTAGCTTGAGCAGAGCCACATTCATAGTTGTTGCAGGGAGTTTGGAATGTAGGGCTTCATTCAAGGTGTGAATATGGAGTAGAATTCTTTTGGAATTCACTCATGTACTTTCTCACTTATGTTAAGTAGGATGCACTTCCCTGGGAGGCCTGGGGACAGGAATTTATAAAGTCGATGGATGACCTACGGAAGATGAAAAATATTTGCTATAGTAGAACCGTGCATCAAACTAAAAACTGTACATAGTAATAACTAATTAGATAGTTTATTTGTACTTCAAGATTATTACACTGCACCATGAGCTACTGATTGGGCTTAGGGTTTCTTTGTAAATTATTGCCCTCGCGTGTGCCTCCAAGTGCCCTTTACCCATATCATCTCTTTCTTGTTAAAAGAAGTGCTTGTCTGCGACGAGAATGAAGTCTGTCCCTTGCTAATTCTCAGAGAGCTCCCTCCAGTAGACAGACCTTGAAATACCATGTGGACAGCAGTAAGGTTATTATTGTTAATTGCTTCGAATTGGTACTTGGTGAAATTTCCAATTGCAAGCAGTTGTGTTTGAACCAATTACCTATCAATTCGAAGCAATTAACTATAACAACCTTACGCTTTCCACATGGTATTTCAAGGGTCTGTCTACCAAGCACACCAAACTGTGGACACTGCTAATAATGCAAGTGTTAATTGAGCCGATGTAAGTTCTCATCAGGTCCATGCTGACTTTTGGATTCAAGACCACTACCTTTTCTTTGGGTCTTGTCTAGGTTTTATATCCCCTTACTTTGATCAGAGATTTCCTCATTTGGTCAGTTCTGTAGATGCATGCTGGTCATTTTGGTGGGAATACCATCTCATTACCTTAGATAAGTTATTTCACTGGCACCTTCCATTTCGTCTTCCGTTTGCCTAACAAATTAGAACTTAGAAGAAACAGTTAACTGGGATCGTGAGAGAAGCCAAACTACCTTTGAGGTCAGAGAATTTTTTCGCTGTTAGCTGGTCTAATCTTTTAAGATCTATGTGCTAATTATGATACGGTGCAATTTATCAAAGAGAATTTTTTTATCGAAAAATCTTGTGACCCTGCCCTTTCAGGGCAAGGGTAACAAAGCCTTCTCGCCTGAATGGAAAAGGGTGGGGAACCAGCACTCTTGTGTTGTCACTTGGAATATACCTTCATCCCTGGTGCCCAGTTTTGCCTCTTTCTTCCCTCTGAATCCAAGTTTTCTGCCAACCATTGATTTACCTTATTCGCTTCAAGCTCAGTCTTTAGGCTTAGAGCTATCAGCTATCTCATTTAAAGATTCTACCTCCATCCTCCTTAACTATTTATGCCAATAAACTCCTTGCTTTTGTCAACTTCAGAAGTTCAACAGGAAAGGTAAACTTCAAGCCTCAGAGAAGTATAGTTTGGTTACTAGCATTATAGCATCATCTTGGTGGATATCCTGCTCTAGAGTGGTAGGGTTCTCTTAATTTATTTTCGATCGAGATGCGTAGGGGTATCAGAGAGGAAATGGAATCAAAAGATATCACCATTTCCCCATTTTACTAGATTTGATCCACCTCCAGTTGACATAGACTGACAAATCCCACAAACATATGGACAGGGTCTGAGCTAAATTCAGTCCTGGGCAAGTTGTTCAACCATTAGCAGTGCGGCTCTCTATGGCCCACACATTTCATACCTTCATCACTTTCATTGGCTTGTAGAATCTGAATTGTACTTATGTTTTACTTAATGGAAAAAACCAACAATTCTCTTATTTAAATTTCGGACCCTCACTTTTATGGGTCCCCCATGTGATCTTCAACACTCTAGTGTGTTTTTCCATATAGACAATAATCTAGAAGATACTAAAATTTGTTCATCCTAGTTCTTATGATAGTTTGCTCATTAATCACTGTTGACAAGCTTTAGTCTTTCTAATGTTGAACTTATCTTTCTGTTATTTATTTCAGCGATTGGATAAACAGGGTGTAAGTTTCTGCACAAGAACTACGTACGAGGACAATGCAATCACAAATGCTATTGAGATATACGATGGCAAGAGGTAATGTAGATATTTTGATTTGAACTTTGATTTGAACAATAGTTCTTCCTTAGCTTGACAAATTGTGATTAATCATTTGCTTTGCAGTGGTGGAATCCATTTTATGGCATCCAATAATGATTGTGGTGTGAGAGAATATGATATGGAGAGATTTCAGCTTAGGAACCACTTCCGCTTCCCATGGCCAGTAAATGTTAGTTTCCATTTGCATACTTTGAGATTCTGCATAAGTATTACCACACAATGGCTAATTGACCATGTCCTTATTTTCTGATTTGCCCTGAATTTTATCATGCTTGGGTACTGTTAATATTTCAGTATTAATGAGGGTACATAGAGGTTCTTTATTCTAATCCATGGAACTTCTGTTGGTGCAGCATACTTCATTGAGCCCTGATCGAAAACTTATTACTGTTGTTGGGGATCATCTTGAGGGATTGCTTGTTGACTCTGGGACTGGAAAGGTAACATTCTTGGAGATTTGATACTTCTCCTGTGCTGTTTGCTCAAGTTTGAAGAGTATTGTGGCTACATTATTGCTATCATTATTGTTCATAACCCAGTTAGATGTTTCATTATGGTTATTGCCTCTTTGGGGGGGGGGGGAAGAGGGAAAGGAAGGGTGATTCTTATATTCCATTTAACAATAAAGATGAGACTAGTTAGTGTTGGAACACTAATTTCTAACTCTCCATTTTGTTGTGGATATATACCTTGAAATCTGAACTGCGTCACCAAGATTTTGGTAATCTGGCCAAAACTTTGAACCCGGAGTGTTATTGTTAGGAACTGAGTACAGGACGGTGGAATATGCTCCTCAATTGTAAGAATCTATTGTTTGATGTTTGTTTTTAATGGTATATTTGCTCATGCTGTTGCCACAATCATTATCTGTAGTTATGAGTTGCTTGTAATTGCATTTTAGAAAATTAAAATCATGTTGTAGGTTCTTACAATGGATATGCTAATGTCCACATTGTGCGGACCAAACTTAGTCCGTACTGTAGTGTTGTCCTTACTGTTATGGACTAGCACGTGCATATCTGTAATAAGTTGAAGGAAACTGGCTTTCTGGAAGAAGAATACCAGCCGTACTTGTTAATTTGTTAAAAAGAGAGGAAGTAAACTATTTTGTTACTGTTTGGTGCGAGTGGCCAAAATTTTGGTGATTTGGCCTAAACTTTAAACCTTGAATGTTCCTGTTATGTACTAGCTCGGGCATGTGTATTTAGTTGAGGGAAACTGTCTTTCTGGAAGAGTATAACTAGTTGTTCTTGTTGCAAAGAGAGAATGGCCTTGACTGCAGTTTCCATTTTTGTTTTACCTTTTCATCTCTTATTTTTGTTCTGTAGAAAACTAGATACGTGGTACAAAGTTGAAAACTGATTTTTATTTAAAGTATATTTCATTTCTAAATGGTGACCTCAATAATGGTAGTGATGCAGGAGAGAAGCGCAAGAAAAAAGGGGTTGGAGTTAAGTTATTGTTCGGATGTGTTATATTATTATTTAGAAACAAACTGACATTTCATTCTTCTTTTGGGGATTATTAGAATTTAAGTTGTCATAGCCCAAGTAGGATTAGTATTAGAGTTCTTTAAGTTTAATTATATTATTAAATTCCTAGTAGATTTAGTATTTTTTTTTCCTATTGTTATTTCATTAATTAGCCTAGTCCAAGTAGGTTAAGGATTTACTTTTGTCTTATAAAGATTGATGTAATCCCCCATTGTTAATTCAGAGTTGATTAATAAGATTTGAGTTTGGCTTTTGCCTTTGTGGCCTGCGGGCATGACTGATCCCTTGCGAGGTAAGCGCTCTTCTTCTTCTTCTCCTCCTTCCTTTCTCCCTTTTCTTCTATTCTGCATTCTATAGGCTTCCTCCATTAATTGGTATCAGAGCCGAAGTTTCTGTCCTTTGGTTGTTTTCACGTTCTTTTCTCTAGCCTCTTTTTCTTTTCCTTCTGCCATACAGCCACTCCTTTCTAGAACTGAACCAACAAGCCCCTAAGCCTTCTTAACATTTTTTTATTTTTTTGATAAAAGAGGAATATCATTGATAGAGAAAGAATGTACAAAGAAAGGTGGACAAGAAATCCACCAAAATCATCCAAAACCAACAGATACACACGAAATTACTCTATAGCAACTTTTCAATCTGTACCTAAATCTCCCAAAGACAAACCCTGAAAAGCGCCAAAACTCCTAACCGAGAGAGAAAACCGAACAATAATCTTATCCCACAACAATGAAAGTGACCCTAGCACTGCTGCCTCAAAACCCTAACCTTAGTCGCCACTGCCTCCTGTAGAGTGTAAACCATAACCTTAGCAGCCGCCATCTAGAATCCTTGTCGCGACTGTTAAATCCCTAGCCCACAACCAGATCTGCTGTATTCGCGACCTGCCATCACAACCTTTGTCGCTGACACCTAGGTCTTCGTTGTGACTTCGCCACCTCACCATGAGTCCTTCGCTATCGGCATTTTTGACTTCCAACCCAGAACCCATCCCTGATGAATCCGACCCAGCTCCCTTTCGAAAACTGCTCTATTCCATAATCTCTTACACCAAACCCGACCCAGATTCTTCATAAAGCTATCCGACCCAGCCCTTTTCATCAACAGACCTGACCCAAAGCCTTTTATTTTTCCAGATCTGTTTCAGCTTTATTTAAATTAAAGAAAGGGGGGAAAAAAAGGAGGAAAACAAAAACACTTTTTTCTTCCTTTTCTTTCGGGAGTCCTTTTTTTTCCCCCTTCTTTTTTAAGGGGATTGTTAGTGGTTCTCCAATTACCCCCCACGTGACTCGAACCCCTGACCTATTGGAAATAGGGGAGGTGTCTTACCACTAACTGCACCTCATTGTCTCTCTTCCGGCAGTCTCTTAACCATTCTTCTGCCTTTCTTTCATTCCGCTCCACTTTAGTCATGGGGCTTCACGATGAAATCATAATCGAGTTGCTGTCAATTACGCTAGCTAACATTGCTAAAGTGCAAGCTGGAATAGATGCATTGGAAGATACTTTGTCTCGGAGCCACGAAAGACGAGAAGTTTTGCTTCATGAGTTAAGAGCTGATTTTCAAGGTCTAGCTAAAGAGGAAGAAGATGCACAAACACAAACGACACTCCAAGAAGATGCCAATGCAGTGGAGGAAATAATAGAAGAGTTGATGAAATATATGGAATCTGCTCATGAAAGTGAAAACGAAGACGGTGAATGTGCAAAATTGTGCAGTTCTAAATCAAGTTAGCTTTGAAGATGTTCCATACTAATCTAAGCCTATTATTCGAGATGACTTCGAGCCAAAAGCGTGTTCAAGGTTTCTTCTTTTATTCTCTCCTATTTGCAAAACTTGTGCTCATGACTTGGACGCTCAAGCTTCACTGGATGACTTATTGGATTCTCATTCTTCACCACTTAAAAACTCAAGGTCGAGTTTTCTTAAATGTCTGGGAGAATGATGCAGGACGGAAGCATAAGAATAAAGGCGTTGGAGTTGAGTTATTATTAGGATGTGTTGTATTATTATTTAGAAACAAACTGAGATGTCATTCTTTTATTTAATGTTTAACTTTGGAACCTTTCGGATTAAAAGTTTAATCTTGGGACTTTATGTATCGAACAACTATTTTAGGGACTTGTCCGATGTGAGTTCTTTAGTGGGACTTTTTGGTGTTTTCCCCAATTTCTAGTTATTGATGTGTTGCATTTCTTACCGAGTGAGTAATTAATATTATTTATAATTTAATAATAGTAACTGAAAAGATAAAATTTTATATTATTAGTATTGGCTTAGTTATTGATGTATTATATCTATTAACTTCTTATTATTAGTGGTTATTTATTATTTTTGAAATTTGAAGTAGTTATTGTTTTTATTATCAGAAAGAAAACAAGTCTTCCTCCGGTTATGGTTTTAGTATAACGTTAGCTTTGGAACCTTTTGTTATTAAAAGTTTAATCTTGGGACTTAGTGTATTGAACAACTAATTTAGGGGCTTTTCCGGTGTGAAAAATTTTTATTTAGACTTTTTGTTGTTTTCCCCAATTTCTAGTTCTTCATGTGGCATTTATTACAAAGTGAGTAATGGAAAGTATTTTCGACTTTCGGATCCATGGATCGTTGGAAGACCTCTTGCCTATGTCATTTTCTCATCTCTTTTTGTTGCTCTTTCCTTGAGGGTTCTGTTTTAACTTTGTAGATGGATGTTTGTTCTCTAACTTCATTAGCGAAAATTCGCCGAAAAGTACATATTTTGCTTGGCACTTGGTTAATGACCGTGGGAAACCTAAAAAATGGTTTCTTAGATCTTGAAGTCCAAACGTGTCTTCACTGTGTGCAGGCTAATGGATCACAATTTCTACTTTTCCTCTATTCGGCGGTGTTTGTTAACTTCCTGTTGTCCTTATGTAACAAGGCTTGTGGGTTTTGTGCATAGTGGGGTCAGTTTTGATTCTAGTTAAGATTCCAAAACTCCTAGAAGTCTGGGGTTTTGTAGGTTTTGGTGTATCTGGACCAAGGGCTATGCTCAATTTTGATAGTATCCTATCAATCAAGCTAGAGGTTAGGGAAATAACTAAGGTAACATGAACATTTATAGGAGAGAAAGATATGAGGGATTATGACTTGTGTGATGACCTTGCATTGTGTTATAGTAAATGGAAAAGGATACATGTCACCCACCCCATGATAATGGGACCAACACAGTTGAGTTGTAATAGTTTTAAAATCTTTTTTTCCGAATGGGTTGTTATTAAGGTTATGGGTTTGTGAGGATATTTGGTTTGGTCATGTTATGTTTAGCGGTTTATGTGCTTGGTTGTATTATAGTCAACGGCTTAAGAGTAAGAACCGCATACATCTAATATGCGGGATTTTCAAGAGAATGGTGGGAGGGGGAGGGGTGGATCTTGATGATTATGCTATAAGCCCTGCACATCAGTTCTAATTTTATCAAGGGATGTTAACAATTTCTGCAACAGGATTTTTCAAATTAATTTATCTTTCGTTGTTATAATGTTGAAGCAACAAATTTACCTGCTTTCTTATTTTGTGATTGTTAGCCGAAATGGTTAGGTATTTGGTCGAGAATAGGAGTAAGATGTGCACCATATTATAGAAAAAATAGGTGTTAGAACTTAGACGATCACAGTTTGCTGCGAAGGCTTTTATGTTGGGATAAGGGTATATTATATGCACTTTTTCATTGTTATATTGTCGAAGCTACAAATTTACCAGCCTTCTTATTTTGTGACTGTTAACCCGAAATGGCTAGGTGTCTGGTAGAGAACAGGAGTAAGATGTCACAGTTTTGCTGTCAAAGGATTTTATGTTGGGACAAGGGTATATTATTTGCACTTTTCGGTAAAATTAATTTATCTTTCGTCAGTTATATTATCCAAGCTACAAATTTTACCAGCTTTCTTAATTTGTGATTGTTAACCAGAAATGCTTAGGTATTTGGTAGAGGACACATACTATAGTACATAGGTGTTAAGACAATCACAGTTTTGCTCTCAAAGGCTTTTATTTTAGGATAAGGATATATTATATGCACATTTCAGTATAATGGTCATTTTATTAATCTTTGAATCCATTGTATGTTTTTCAGACTGTTGCCTCAGTTGAAGGTCACCTTGACTACTCGTTCGCTTCTGCATGGCATCCGGATGGGCTTACCTTTGCCACAGGGAATCAGGACAAGACTTGCCGAGTATGGGATTTAAGGAATCTATCGTCTTCGATTGCAGTTCTCAAAGGAAACATGGGTGCAGTTCGATCTGTTCGTTTTTCTTCAGATGGACAGTTTTTGGTGGTGGCTGAACCTGCAGATTTTGTCCATGTATACAGTACCAAGGTAGACTATAAAAAGCGGCAGGAGATTGATTTCTTTGGGGAGATTTCCGGGGTATCTCTTAGTCCAGATGATGAGTCTCTTTTTATTGGAGTATGGGACAGGACCTATGCAAGCATGCTAGAGTATAACAAACGGCACAAGTATGGATATCTTGATTCCTTTGTGTGATCTGCTATATACTCATTTTATCGACTTAAGCAGTCTTCACTTTGAATCTTCATGTTTTTTGATCAAAGAGTAATCAATACCGAGAACATGTATATTGCGAAAGCTATCTATGTACTTGTATATTATAATCTTTAGAAAAGAACATTCTCTCTGTTATTGTTTCCGATTGTGGTTCCGATTGGTTCTTCTATCCAAGTCACAAGTCACCGTTGTAGGTTTCCGTCGATTGGTGTGTAATGCATGAATGCTGCTGTTGTCTGTAGTCTGCAGAAGAATTCTCTAACTTGAGGTGGTGATATTGGTTGATGCTGTTCTGGATCCTTCACAGGGTAAATAAGGTTACTGAATCATTTTCCTATATAGGCAAAGACAATGCTAGTTCCTGAATGCCAATATGAAGCATGGACATGGACACACTTTGTTAATTCACTTATGAATAAAAGGACAATCCTTTTATAGTGTAATTTAAAAAAATAAAAAAATATAATTCTCTTCTATGCAAGGTAAAATATGAGGGAGTAATTTTTAAAAGTTCTTCACTATTAATCTTTTCCTCTTATCATGATAAAATTATTTATATACTTAAAAAAGAATCACAATTTATTAATTCACTTATGAATAAAAGGATCAATCATTTACCCATTCATCACTATAGTGAATTTTTCCAAATTGATAATATTCATGTTTACATATTATTTTAATCTAATAATTTAGAACTTGAGCCTATCTAAATGTCAAATTATTACATGTATAATATAAAATAATTTATATTTTAATATTAAATTTTAATTAGTGACACTATAAATGGTAAAATTAACTTTTAATCTCAATTATTAAAAAATTTTAATCTCAATAATTTATTTTTTAAACATTATTTAATTTATTTTTTAATTCTCATTTTCCCAAATTTTAATTCAAAAACTTTTAACTATAATTATTTATAATATTTATTTTTATAAAATTAATTGTGATATTTGTTTTTTTATTTTTATTAAGATATCAAAATTTTAAATTATTTTTTCCTTTGGGTGTCCATCCAGCGCTGAGATTTTGTAATCAAGTTCACAAAACAAAAGTACAAATTTGGATGGATTGTATCGGGAAAGGTGACTTAAATAC
>JAOTQG010154407.1:0-18502 GCA_025631175.1 Iris virginica
TCTAATGGGTAGTTATTGGCATTTCACTTTTGTAATGCATTAGTGAGTGCAATTGTGTTGGTCTTTTGAGTTTTAATGCCACCAGACTGGAGATCTGCTCCTAGTTCTATTACTTCGTTAGTATGAAGAGCTAAATGAATTTTTCAATTTTTGTAAATTGAACAGGAGATACGAAATTCAGTCGGAAGGTAGTTCTCAAGATAAAAAATTTCATTATTAACGAAAGAATATGAACAGTTACTGCCGGATTTTCAAAAATCTAACCGGAGAAGAAGGAGTTCTGTGCAGTACCATTATTGCCCTTGTTTACTTTGTCATGTGCCTCTCACATGTTAGCTTAACAGTTAAATTAACGGGAGTTTAACGGTCGGACCAATCGTGTCTGCATTTTAATAAGTTTGATCTTCAATATTGATTTCATAAGATAAGGGACTAATTGTAGATTCTGAAATTCTTTAGGGACCATTTATGAAGTTGTCCCTTTTTTAAAATACTGAATAACACACACTTATCCCCCAACACATTCTCAGCGCGATTTTTTCAAATTTGAATAAATTCCTAGAGTCAAGAAATTTTCTCAAAAAAAAAATCATCGATCTCACTTTCTCTCCTCTTTCTCCCTTTCGATCTCGCCAAATTTGCGGAAGGTGCCAGATCTGAATCCGAAGCAGAGGACCGATCCTCCATGTTCTAAAGGATTTTTTTGGGTAAAGGACAATCCTCCATGCATTTAAACACCTATGAAGGATTTTTTTGGGTAATTTATCTCGATCTCATCGAATTTGAAGAAGAATGTGCCACAAAATATGTTGAAGGATTTATTTGGGTAAAGCAAAGGACCGATCCTCAATGATCTCTTATTTCCTCCTCTTTTCGCCAGTCGCCCCTAGAGAAATGACATAAGTATGATCTTAATGTATATAGCGGTTTCTAGCAAAAACATATGTGTCTGAATGTACATATGTGTGTATCTTAATGAAAATAAGTATGTAATTTCATGACATAAATGTGTATCTTAATATACATAAGTTTATATTGTAATGTTCTTAAGTATGTATCTGAATCTATATAGGTGTGTATTTTAATGTATATAATTTTATATCTTAATGTACATATCTGTGCATAAAAATGCACATAAATTTTATACTCACAGTTGAATCAAAAAGTTGAAAACTAAAAATGCACATATTAAAACGGAATTAATTTTTTTGAATAATTTAAATTTTTTTACGATACAAAATTGGTATAAAATTTCACCGATTGCAGATCTATAAATTTTTAATTTGAGGAGATCAATTACCTTTTAAAACGGTTTTAAACTTCTAAAATAATAGAATCTTATAAATTATTTTTTGACCCCCTCACTTGTCAATTTGAAAAGTATAATCCACTTAATGAATGAACACTTCTAGTAATAAGTGCTTAAGCACTCTTTATAATTTGCATATTTCACCCTCTAAATCTGAAATGCCTCCTTCATTAATGTTTTTTGGGCTTTTGTCCACACACTTGTTCTATTTGAGTTTTGGGCTTTTGCCCACTGGTTTTACAATTTTTATATGGAGTGCCTAGGCACTCCTACTACGGAGTGCCCACAATACATATAGCAGGTATAGAAAATGCACATAACATAATTTATGTGCATTATGAAAAAAATATGTGCATTATGAAAAAAATATGTGCATTATTTGTAATTGCTATGTGCATTATGGGCACTCCTAGTAAGGAGTGCCTAGGCACTCCATATATTTTTCCCTGGTTTTATGTACTCGATATATTACAATATTTAATTTTTGCTTTATTATGAGTTTTGTTTTTTTTTTCTATTTTTATTATTGTAATATATTATATTATCAAATTAACTTACTGATTCAATTTTAACTCTTCGATGATATGAGAGTTTTTTTTTTTTTTTTTGTCAAATTATGAGAAGAGATCTATTTTGATGGATAATTCCAATCGGTTAGATTAACAGAGCAACAAAAATCCTAGATGCTACCTTTACCCTACAAATTTAGTACTCCCTCTATTTCACAATAGTGATTTTTTTAGGATACAGTACAAAAACTAAGATTTGCTTTATTATCTTCTATTATTCCACTTTTGTCCTTCAATTAATACTTTAGAATTAAAAGTCTATTCAAATTCTTCATTCATTAATGCTTTAAGAGTAAAGGGTAATTTAAGAAAAATTAAGTATAAATTTGTAAAAGAATAATTATTTTGAAACATTTTATAACTTCTAAAAGGACCACTATTGTGGAACGGAAGAAGTATAATTTAAGTACGGTACATTACATGAATACAAATCTAGTCAGTAGATTTCAAATATATTTTTGGATTTTTATTATTTTAATTTTTAAAACTTTTGTGAGCTCACAATTTAGGTTTTTACTTTTCAAATTTCAGTATTTGCTGTTTAAACTTTAATATTCCATTTTTATTGTAAAATTAATCATTTTTAAATGAATTCCGTCAAAAAGTAACAGAGTGGCTAAAATAATTTTTTTTCTTAACCTGAGGGCCTAAAATGAAAACTTTTAAATAAACCTTAATTAATTACCTAATTATTACATACATAATTAAAATTAAATTTTAATTTAAAATAATATCTAATTAGAATTAATACCTTAATTAAATATTTAATTAGTTTTTTTTACTTTAATTAATTATCATATCTTACCTTATTTAAAAATAATAAATTAATTTAAAATAATACCCAATTAAATCATACCTTAACTTAAAAATAATATCTTAATTAAATATTTAAATATATATATCTTAATTAATTATTACCTTAATTAATTATCATATCCTACCTTATCCTCACCACTCATCACCACAATCGATTCACACACACACCATCACTCGCTCATCAGAGCAGCACTCAACCAGACACTTAACACCCACCATAATCCCACCATAATCACTAAGTTTTTGTACACCCAAAATCCACATAACAACATTACAAAGCTAGAAATCGATAACCCAAAAATCGATCATATAACTATGCTCCAACTCCGACTCAGATTTGGGAGTGCGAAACCCTGATCGAAAACAATAGATCAAATTTGGAAGTGCAAGTCAACTTTAACCCAAATTGCATCACACTTACATATCTAAGGCATGATATCATAATTAATTAAGTTAATAATTTAATTAAGATAAATATATTTAGATATTTAATTAAGATATTATTTTAAATTAAAGTAAGATTTAATTAGGTATTATTTTAACTTAAGATATTATTTTTAAATAAGGTAGGATGTGATAATTAATTAAGATAAAAAATAATTAGATATTTAATTAAGATATCAATTCTAATTATATATTATTTTAAAGTAAAATATTAATTTTAATTAAAGTAGGAAATCATTAGGTATTTAATAAATGTTTATTTAAAATTTTTTATTTTGCCCTCAGGTTAAGAATAATACTCATTTTAGGCATTTAGTTACTTTTTGACACAAATCATCAAAAAATAATTTATTTTACAAAAAAATAAAATTCAGCAAATATTGGAACCCGAAAGCTTAAATTGTAAGCTCACAAAAATTTTAAAACCTAAAACAATAAAAATTCGATATTTTTACTATCAGTCGATAATCTAAAGCCCCATTAAGCCCAACCCACAACAAAAGCAAGCAGCTTGCAAGAACTGCTATTAAACTTTTCAATCTGATGTCCAAGTCCGATAGTACTGGACCTTGGCATCTCTCTTAATGGGCCTTAGCCTCTTTATTTTTTTTTAAAAAAAAAATTGAGACTGCATCTTCGGCAGTCTCCCACCAACCCTGTCCTGAACTAACGTGGATAGATCCAGGGCTCTTAACCCTTAGGTCATCCTCGCTTGTAACAGAATCAATTCCATCTTGCGGAAAATCGAACCCTGGACACTAACATGCTGAGCTCTATCTCACTGTAATATATGCCCTGGGGGCTTGGCCTCTTTTAAAGAAAAGACTAAACTTAAAGTGTGATATGAACTGATTATCTGTTGTATAATTCAGCTATTGTTATACATTGATAAGATATTAGAAAGAATAAAAGATTAAATGATGAAATACAAAATGCACTCTTTACATATTTTTTACAGCTTTTTCCTCATGCACATACAACCCCAAACATGCAACCTCATACTTTCACACATTTTCTCTCACCTATGACACATAATGCCACACTTTTTTAATAAAATTAATAACTTTTAATGTATATATATTTTATGTATTATATAGTAAGTTTTTTTTTTTACATAAATACAATATTCTTTAAAAGTACTTACTTAAATTATTATTATTTGTAACTATTTTTTCACTCCATACTATTAAACAAAAATAGTTTCTAATTTTTCTATAAATAATATGTTATTAAATAATTAATTAAATATGTTGTTTTGGCAACATTTTCTAGTTTGAATATAATCATTGATTTTCCAAGGCCGTGGAAGTTTTAACAAGAAAATCCGCACGTGCGCGGAATTTTGATCAAGTTGTTGGCTAATTACATTAATATCAGCTGGTTGTACTTATTTTAGATGCTCTTTGCCTCTTTGGACAAAGTCAAGCTGGAAACAGGTTTAAGAAGCTTAAAAAATTAATTCAATCATAATATTTGTACAACTTGGGTATGAATTGTCAGTATGAAATATGGAGATCATGAGTGGAGTTATCAGATTAAAAAGGACTGGCCTTGGTACATGATGAAATTGTCTGTATCAATATTTGACAAAATCAAAAATTATCAAATATTGGCAATAGGGGTGGCAAATTAAAATAAATTTATTAAAATTTAATTATGAGACAAATTCAATTAAATTCATAAATTATTGAATCTATAAATTAAGTATGTTCAATTAAGTCCAATAATTTATTGGACTTATTGAATTTTAACCCAATACATCCTAATAAATTCTTGAATACACAAAATATCTCCACCAACCAACTCCAACTCCACCACCATCTCCACTAGCACAACCCCAATCATCTCCACCTCCGTCACCATCACCACCACCGCCGCTCCCTTGACACCGTCATCACTATTGCCATCGTCGACGTCATCACCAACCATCACCACCACCACCATTAGGTGAAGGAGGCGGTGGTCGTCCTCGAGGTGGCGGTGATGGTGATGGGGCGGTGGTGTAGCTAGTGGTGGTGGTGGTGATGGGGTAGTAATGGTGATTAAGACGAGGGTGGTGGCGATGGTGAGTGTGAAGGTGATAGTGGTAGTGAGTGAAGATGTATATTTATATTGAGAGTGACTATTTACAAAGCATACAAATATTTACTTTAATACAAAATGTTATGTGACAAAAATAACTTTTATCAAAAAATCTTATATACCCTTTTAAATAACAAAGATATTACCCGTAACACTTTATTGGACAATCGGTGAAATTCAAATTCACCTCAATCTGTCATAGCAACGACAATAAAAATCTACCCTCCTTTTCCCTTGCCTTTGGTTCCGTCTTCACCCCTTTCCTCAATTTGTCATAGCAACATCTTTTCAAAATCTTTTAGTGTCTCCAATAAATTTAATTTGCTCCAATGTTCAGTAATTTGCTGCATAAGTTACATATAGATCCAATGCATATTAAGTATTTTAACTATAATGGATAAGTGTCAATTAATTAGAGAACAGGGGACTGCTAGATAGGTTTGGGACAGGGGGATAGTTTGAAGCCTCGAGAACATGAACATCTATCGATCCCTTACATTATTTTGCCACGAAATAGTGCAATCTTAGAAAAGTACTGTAGCGATGGGAGGGAGGATTTGAAGGATAAGAGCTTCTGGGTGTCGGAGTTTCCATTAATGGAAGCTGCTAAAATATAGTTAAAGGAGAGATTTTTCAAGCAAAGAGCTCTTATCTTTCAATAATTGGTGAAGGGTTTGTTTTAGTTTTTTCTCAAGCTGATGATAATATGAATAGAAGAGCTCAAAGTTCTTTTGCCATTAGAGAGCTAGTAAATCCTTGGTAAATTTTGTTGTAAAAATATAATAATTATTTTGAGAGAGGATAAAATAGGCATACGAGTGTTTTAAAATTAGTAAATATTTAAAAAATATATATTGCATGTAATTGTGTTTTATAGTTAGCACTTGCGTGTTTTGTAAATAGTCACTTCTTTTATATTTTATAAATTTTAATTTAAATGAATAAGTTCGTGATAATGAATTATCATGAGTAGTATTCATTAATTACTATTAGGTTAAATCTAGTTGACCCATTAAATTTTAGGGATAATGGCATTTTAGGCCCCAATGTTTGACCACTTTGGCATTTTGGACCCCCAGGTTCTAAAGTTGGTGATTTGGATCCTGATATTGCAAATTTACAGCAAATCAGGTCTTTTTGCAGCAAACCAGGTCCCAATGTTTGACAACTTTGGCATTTTGGGCCCTCAATGTTTGACCACTTTGGCATTTTGGGCCCCCAGGTTCCGTAATTTTTGGACGTTTTTCGTACAAAAAGGCCTGATTTGCTGCAATTTTGCAACATCAGGACCCAAATCACCAACTTTGGAACTTGGGGGCCCAAAATGCCAAAGTGGTCAAACATTGGGGCCTAAAATGCCATTTACCCTAAATTTTATTGGATAAATTCAATAAAATCTAATATGCTCTGAATTTATAACCCAATCCATAGTATTCAAATTGTAATCCCTAATTGGCAATTCGAGATCCCTAATTGAAAATATAGATACAATTCTTTCCGTAATTCCCAAGTTAAGTCCATTACTTTGCCAAACATGAAATACACGTTCTTCCCTTTTCATTTTCTTTGGGTGGCAGGCGCCTAGAATTGAAATCATGATATTTAGGATTTTACGTTTGATAGGGTTCCTTAATGAAATATAGTATTATTAGTGATTTTTTTATAGATGTTTGGTAGCCATTTAGCTAAATTATTATTAATACTAGTAAATTCGGATAAATCACTTATACCCCCATTTACCCTTATTAATTATACTTTAGTGGGGGCGGTATTATTTATACCCCCGTATAAACAAAACACGGGAATCTAATTTTAGTAATAAGTTGTGTTAATAATGTGTTAATAATTGTGCTACCAAACATCAAATTATTATTAATTAGTACTAATTATTATTAGTAACACCACTAATCGTGGTCTCATTAATAATACTACTTATACCCCCTAATCTCGTACCCCCACCAAACGTGTAAAATCAACTATAAATCTAACTTCTCCTAGCCCACGTACTTTTACATGAATTACATCGACATAATTAGTTTTTCGCAACACCACCAAACATCAAAAGACCAAAAAGCTCCGTAGTAAACATTTTTTTTTCCCTTACACACTAACAAGAAATGTCCCGAAAAAGATGTCAAATGATCTGATGCAATGTCGTGTGTGTTTCAGAGATAACTACGAAGGATGAGTGGAAGCTTCCAATCAAAATCGTCTAGAGAAATCATTTCTTTTCATAATGTTGTTTAGACGAGTAAAACTATATACATTAAACTATTTTTAAAAGTACTTTAATCTTGGGCATTTTGAACCATTATTTACCGTGTAGTAAAGGAAAGAAAATATGAGGGGCCATTGTGTTGGAATATTTACAACTAAGGCTTGACCCCATGTTGCAAAAGGAATGGGGGTAGTATGAGTTCCCCATATTAAGGACAAAATCATATCATGTGCCAATGCTAAGTTGCAAACAAGTGAATCATGTGAGAGAACAATCAATAATGAAGGGGAAAGATCAAAAGGACTCAAGCTTAGCTAGTTTCCTCATGGCTTAGCTTAGTGTCACTGCCAGCCATAAAGAGACAGCTGATCAGCTCAAGGAGAGACCCCTCACCCTCACCCTCACCCTCACCCTCACCCACAGCTACTACCAGTACATCTCACAATCTGACAAATCTTTTTGTGGGCTTTTTTGGGGGTTCTATTGAACATGGACCACCTAGCTATTACAAGTTCTTAATTCACATGGGTCATATATATTGTTTTTCCAATAAATAGGCCCCATGGCCTTTTGGTATTAGGCTTACTCAACTATCAAAGAGTTGAATCATGGGTTTTTTAAGGTAGGATTTATTTTTAATGTGCTAATTAATGGTGCATGATATAACAAACTTACACAAGCATTTATTTCATTATACTCCATGATTCTATCAAAATGAAACACATGATGCACACATATATAAATAATCTTTCGAATTCGTACATTCGGTATGAATTGCTCGTTGTCTTCGATCATCATCGACCTGATCTTCGGTTCAAGTAGCGCTATGCGATCCAACGACAACACGTGTCTTAAACCAAGTAGCCTAAACTACTCCTAAATTTGCGCGCGCGATTTGTGTATGAAAAAGAAGACTTGTAAATGAGGGTTAACAAAATTTTGGTATAAGTTAGTTTTGCTTAAATCAGAATATTTTAAGACAAACAGATATTTTTGAAAGCAACTGCATACTTCCTATTGAATAAAAGTATACTTGGGAGTTTATGGAAGGTTTAAATACTAACATCCAAATTAGGGGAAGATTCCTGCAAGAAAGGGTCCTGAAGAAAGCAGCCAAATTTTACAATGAATTTATTAATATTGATTTTATGTTTTCCAGTCTGCTTAAGAAGCCTCCTCAACTTTAATATATACTACCAATTGGACTATAGTCTATAGTTTTTATGTTTCTTCTCCTAACATGAAATCAGCTTTTTCTGCTCAAAAGAGAAAAAATAATTATGAAATCGAATTAATGTAAGTACAATCTTATTTTATTTATTTATTTATTTATTTTGGCTAAAAATGGCAAGAGGAACTGACCGGCATTTGTTCTTTTGTGAACGGATTCCCTCATAATTATGTTAAATTAGTTGCATAAAAGTTGTTATGACACATAAAAAAATTATTACGACAAGATAACCACGTAGATTCAACAACATGAACATTAAGAAAAACATAGGAAAGGATATGATTTTTGCAAGCTTCAACAACATCGGGTGCGTTCGCGAATCACTAGGGTGCGTTTGTGAATGAAGTTTTTTACCACTTAACTTGAAAAACGGTTTAAAA
Organism: Iris virginica; assembly: GCA_025631175.1. Taxonomy (NCBI): domain Eukaryota; kingdom Viridiplantae; phylum Streptophyta; class Magnoliopsida; order Asparagales; family Iridaceae; genus Iris; species Iris virginica. The sequence goes on from JAOTQG010154407.1 coordinate 9,050, forward strand.
CGATGTTCAGATAAGTTTTATAAGCACAATTTTCTTTTATTTACCTGATATCCAATCAAACATCACGTCAGATCTCAGCTATCACTATCACTCTTTCTCTCTCCATCATTATCATGTAAATTTTTAAAATTTTGAAGGCAAATAGCCAAATTTGTAATTCAGATTTCCACAAAAAAAAAAAAAAAAAACAACAAAAAAAAAACCATCAAAAAAATTAACCATACACACGACTCTAATATTTTATCGGTTTTCCCTCTTGGATATAATTCGAACCGTCCATTAATCTTAATCTAACAGACCAAAATAGTTTTTAGATGTGTATTATATATATAAAAATATATTTCACTGAAATAAAAAATATGCAGCCTAGGTAGAAAAACTTGCCGACAATATGCTTGGTGCGGCAAAGTGTCAAATCAACCTAAAAATCTTAAAAAGGACAAAGCGTTGCATAAGATACTTTTCTTTCTCAACATTACATTACATTACATTTAAAATGTTACATTATTGCAGCCTAGGAGGAAGTAGGAACAACTTTCTTGTTTAAGGCTGCCTATGCTTTTAATAAGAATATATATTTTACTTGTATGCCACTACTAGAATAAAGTCTTTAGGATCTTTTTTTCTCAATAGGTTGATGATAAAATAAATAAATTAATATTGTTGGAAATAATTTGTTATTTTTATGTTGTAATATAGAAAATTGTTTAAGCACACAGATTTTTACAAGCAGTATTAAAGCCACCTACTGCTATGGTCTTTGAAATAACTAGTGGTATCATAGCAACTTGCTTGTGAAGTCTCCATGATCTAAAGTAAATCCCCAATTATGAATTTTAGTAAGAGTGATTATACATTTAGAAAATTTAGCAGACATGCATTACAGGGTTGTATGTTTAAAGAATTATGTTTAGTTTTGCCATTTGTGCAGCAAATCTCATACTATAAAATGTACTCCTTTCCTCACTTTAATTGTGTTTTAATTGAATAACTACAATTAAAAAGACTAAATTGAGATCCTTCATTTCCTCCTTCATGTTCTATGCATTATGTCTCTTTCTCTCTCTCTCTCTCTCTCTCTCTCTCTCTCTCTCTCTCTCTCTCTCTCTCTGTGTTCCTCATTGACCTTGGAGCTAGTAAATAATGTTTACCCTAATAATAGGGTCACTTAAACAAGAAGATACTACCTTTTGAGCAATTCCATGCCTTATCTAAAAGGTTACATGTGATAGTTTCCAATCAATGGGAGGTTAAGTATTTATGACATAACTACCCATCAAATGATAGAAATGAGGCAGATCAAGTGCCCACAAGATCAGCATGAAAGAACACAGGCTTGAAAAAGTAGGAGATAGTAAAACATAAGTGATGTCCAAAGCATCAAACAAAGTTGAGGGCCATGGCATGAAAAAAAAAGTCACATGGAGTGTTCTTCACTTTCTCATTTCAATGTGTTCTTCATTCTTATGCCAAAACCACAAGATTAATGATAAAACCCTCTCTGCTCTGTTTTATGTTTCTTATAGTAACCTAATTAAGGCAATAGATTACTATAATTAGATCTACTAATGCACATAAACAAGGTCTCAAATCATTAATGAAAGTGTGCATTTCAAGCCTTGATATGGATTTGTTGAATTATTTTGATTACTAGTGGAGTATTATGATCTAGGTTTTAGGCATTATGGCTTAACTCAAAAGTTGTTTTAAGTAGTAAATAGGAATGATTATGTGTGTGGCACAACACAATCATAAGATTTTAACATTACTGTTTATATTGCAAAGTATTCCCCTCCAAAATACATGGAATTGATTCCTTGGACCCAAAGTTTCGAAATCCTGGGCAAATCAAGAATTCTGAACCTATATGAATCCCTGTTTTGATGGAACAAATAGCTGAAACTGAGCCAATTAACGCGAAAAGTTGCAAGAAACACGTTACTCGTTCAGAAAATGAACTTAAACTGAGCACTAAACGTACCATTTTAATCTCCCACACCGCGCATAAGCAAAGCAAATAATTAGAAAGTGATGATTTCAGAGGAAGGGCCAACACATCAAATAAATTAAAACCTATAGAGTTTTGGTTCTATTACAATACATGACCCAAAGAAATAAAATGAAGGTTACAAGATAGATGGCAACAATTTAAATTACAAGTTTGGCCCCCCTATCTGCCATCACAACCTTATTTCCCTCCCCCAAGCTGAGGGGGGAAAGAGAAGATAAACTATAACAAATAAATGGCTCAACAAATATAAAGAAGAAAGAAACATATAATGTACCAAGCTGTGACAAACAAATGGAATCAGATCAAAAAGCATCAACACTGATCTATTTCTCTAACTTTGTTGATGCTTTCCTTCTTCCTCAACCCCTTTTCTTCACTGTATACTATGCTCTAACAAATAACATCGAGTCTATTCCTATTTTCCGCTGTCTCCTAATTGTCCGCAGAGATTTTACAAAGAGCTCAAAGGTTCTTTTATCTGCTCGTCACAATGAATGACCTGGCTCTTGTTTTTCCGTTTCTTCTTTGTTTTGGAAATGGTGGCTAAAGCACTCAATGTTGATAACAGAAAAGAGGTGTATATATTTTGAGACTATAGGAGAAAGATATACGATTCTGAGGGAATTGTTGTGTTGACTATATGTGGTTGTAGTTCTGATTTAAGAGCTTGGGATGATAGTTCCCACATAGCCAAATCCCATTATGCTAAAAGTTATGGTTTGGAGGAAGATGTATATGAAGTAGTTGTTCTTGCCGTAGAGGAAATCATAACATCCACAGAAGAAGAGGAAGGCCGCAAATCCAAGTTCCGTCAAATGAAGTCTGAAAATTTAAAACCACAAAGCTGTATTAAAAAACAAGATTGTCCCCACATGAGGAGAAACAGTTCAAGTGCCTACTTTTCTTCCAAGTTATATGGAGCAGGGGATGACACCATTTTCAGTTTACTAATGCCTCTGATATAAATTTAACTGAAAATAAAAAGGAAAAAGGAAAGGGAAAGAAAGAAAGGAGGAAAAGTTCTGAGAACAATGCCAACAATAAATCATGGTAGGTCCCTACGTTCATTTATGCACAGAAAGAGAGGAACAATTACAAAAGATCCTCTATTTGGTAAAGAAAATGCAAAGTCAGAAGTTCTCCATTCAACTGTGGAATGTGGATTTGGTACTCTTCTTAAACCCAAAACAACTGAAACTAGACTTGTGGATTTGGTTTATCCATGAGAATATGGTCTGTGCTGATTAGGCCAAGCTAATCACAAGGTCTTTTAGTGTGTGTGTGATTACTTGGTAAAATGTTCTCACACTTGCATTGTTTAAGAAAATGATAACAGCTAGAAACGAAACAAAAGGGAAAAAAAGTATATAAAATAAAAAGTACAGATCGATGTCAGCATGTTCATAGAAGTATGGAGTAAGCAGGAATGGTAAGTGCGGATGTATACCTGTCGCCAATGTTAAATCTGAATTTCTTTGTTGCTTTGGAAGATTTCTTGGCAGCATCTCCAAGTTTTTCAGTAACAACCCATTCATTAGCTCTCTTTGCTTCGAATAGACCAATGAAGGTTGCTTTTGTACGGTGAAAAGACATCACATTCTCAAAAAGAATCCAGTAGAACAATAGATGAATGGACCTGCAATTTTGCAAGTTGAACGAAAAGGTTATGTTTTTGCTTCCTCGCAGTATAATCTTATGTTAGCCAACCAGATGATTGGGCCTAAAGCTGAGTTCAATTGAGTTGAGTAGTATTATAGTCTTATGTGCAAAAATGAAGTTGAGGGCTTGCAAATGTACCTTGGAGTTCCAACTGAATTTAAGGTGGTAATTATGCAGGGAATGTAAATGGCTCCCCATGTTGGAACTTCAACTTCAGGAACCAATAGTGTAATGGGTAGAACGACGCAGAAGAAGAAAAATGTGACCATGTGAGCAATGATCTTTCGTACAAAGAAAAAGCTGTAGATCACATAAAACTTCTTCCCTAACGTAACTTTCTGCAAGGATGCCAAACAAACTTAAGTCAAAAGATAAACTAGTCTCAATTTCTAGACCAAGAGTCACATGTCACATATACTTTCCTAAAAACTTAAATTAGCAGGAAAAGGAAAAGATAATTAACTTAATGACGGCGACCTATCATTTTATTTTAATTTTAATCCATAAGTTGGAGACAGATGAAAATGGATAGTTAGAATAAGGTAGGTACCAAGTGTAACTGACCTTGTTTTTGACAATCTCCATGACCATTTTCCGGAATAAATTGGCAGGACCACAGGACCACCGATGTTGCTGATAACGGAAGGCTTTGAAAGTACTAGGTAGTTCACTTTTCACCTACAAGATAAATAGCATAGCAGTGAGTCGATTTAACATAGAAAAAAATGATAGTAAAGTTATCTAGGCTTACTTTATGTGCTGCATAGTTAAAAATAGGTACCTGAAGGTCACCAAGGTATAGGAACTTCCAGCCTTTGAGACTAGCTCGGACAGCAAGATCCATATCTTCAACTGTTGTTCGGTCCTTCCATCCACCTGCCTCACTGATCGCAGCCAGCCTCCATACCCCTCCCGTTCCTGCATTATCCCACATTTTGATTTCAGTAATCTTACGGTATCATAGACACAAAACACAAAAATGAAATTCTAAAAACAACAAATATGAAAATTTGGAAGATAAAATGTAGAATACATTCAAGAAATTATGTCAATGTAAATGAGAGCAATGAATGGTTATGGACCACACAGAGTGTCAATTGAAAGATGAAGACAACTGCCAAACACTTTTCATTTCATTTTGTCACAAGGTTCTTAAAAGTGTTAACTTCAGTCTTCATATAACACACCTATCTATTTTCATTTTCAGGTACATCTACATGTGTCCATCATCTAGTGTCAAAGAAAAAAAAAAAGTACACTTATGAAAATCAGATTAGCTACCAAATTGAATTAATTACTAGATAAAAGAGGGAAAATGGACTTTAAAATAATTCTTCTGTTCCCAAATAAACATCAAATTTTAGTTATAATTATAACCAAAAGTGAAACCTTTATTTGGAGACAGGAAAATATCTCTTACCATTGAAACCGAAAAAGGCATGAGTAGCTGAACCCACTTCTTGCTCCACAGTAAAATGGTAATCCAGCGACATCTCTTGCATCCTTGTCAACAAACACTCATTTGAATTCACTGCAGAAATACCCACAAAATCAGAGTCACAAAAAGGAAAAGGTAATATCACACATCTGTCATTTATACTTTATGTAAATAATTTCCAAATTTTCTGATTTTTTAAGTGCTCAATATTACACCAAATATGTCAAAAAAATTCGTCACTTTTATTTTAAATAGACATTTATTGTTTGCTTTTTAGTTGTACCCCAAAATATACAATATATCATGAAATAATTCAAATCTTAAAATAAAATTAATTATTAACGAGGATAAAAATGAGAAAAAAGATAAAAATAAATTTATTAATTACTAAATCTTAATTTACGAGTTTTTCTTCCTTGACCAATGAGACACAGGGAGTATTTATTTTGACGAAATGTCATTTGATATTACTGAATCCTAAAAAGTAAATACATTTATTATTCAGATTACGATTTCAATATATATTGATACGTGGATATGATAATATCATATTATATTAAAATTTCAATTTTTTTTATTTTTTCATTTTATATATTATATTATATTACATATCAATTTGTTGATATAGATATCTTTTATCACACAAATTTTTGGGTGTAATAATTTTTTTTTGTACATTAAGGGTGCATTTAGATGAGTGATTTATTAATTTAATTTTTAAAATTTTATAATAATTAAAATAAAAAGTAAGAAAAATAGAAAAAAAAATTATAAAATTAATAAAATTAAAAAATTAAAAATTAAAAAATCTGAATGAAAATCACCGAATATAACTTAAGTAACGTTACCAACCAGTAGAACACAAAAAGGCCCCACATGCATTAGCTTGCCCTATTGGCAACATGCCACTTGATAGATGAAAATACTCCACGCACATGATTACGCCGAAAATTATTTTTGTCGTTTAACAAAACAAAAAACAACCATTATAAATGCCACGTCACCAATACCAGGTTGTCTTTTTCGATTAGTAGTAGTATAAAATTAAATTTACCGAATATTTTTATGGTCAACAAAAAAAGAACGAAGAGGTTAATTGAAGTGTCGGTGAGCGTAATGCGGCAGTGAAGTCCACTTCACTAGTGGGCGCAGTGAAACAGCTCAGGGAGTATAATACCACGTGGGAGTCAGACTGCTCTAAATGACAAATTTACCCTTATTAATATGAAGTTGACTCTTCCTCGGTTTGCACCCAATTAACCAGCCCTGGCCCGTCAGTATTTTTTTTTATGTTACTACCTAAGTATTATTGACGTATAAAAAATATACTTAAAAAATAAAATGAAAAAATATATTAATTATTTCTTAAATTTTTTAGTATTAATAATATTAAATGAATATTTTATAAGATGATATAATAAAATATATTACTATATTTTTATTACATCCTATTATTTTTCTTAATATCCGTTTTTTGTAAAAAAAAATGAAAAAAATGAATAGAGTAATAAAATGACGTCATAAGCATATCAATGACATTAATGCATGGATAAATTGGTCTTTGTAGTTTGTGCAAATTGACAAACCTACCCCGGAAATCAAGCAAGTTTTATGCCGGTTAGTCCGGGAGAAATGAGTTTACTTCTACCCTAAAGTCGGGACACAGACGTCATTACATTATATCACTGCCGTATTGACCAAGACACAAAAAGACCTATTGAACAAAGTAAAACCCTACTTTTAAAGTTTATTTAACACAAACCCTATTTATGACATAACGGCTATTTTTTTTTCATTAAAACCGGGAAAAAAGATTATTCCATAAATAGATCACTTTTGAGGAATTTTCAGATGCATATTCATTTGGGGTGGAAATTTTCCTATTTTTGTTGGAGGCAGGTGATGATGTGAGGTGTATTTTTGGATTTGTCTCCTCTAAACCACGGTTAGCAATCGGAAGACAAACAGGTGTCACAATCTAGATGGCCGTGGACCCGTGATTGGTGGCATTTTTTGTGGACCCACATTTTAATTCAACAAATCTAAACCCCTATATATATTCTTATATAGGTTAAATTAAGATATACTCGCTCGTTTTAATTATATTAAAAGCGATATTTTTTTCGCACGCCATGTCGAAAAAGTGATAATTACCGGTAAGGTCGTAAAGGAGACCCTAAAATCCTATGACACATTTCTTTAGGTGATATGCCTAAAATTTCAACTAATTTCCAATTCCTTAATTAGTTAAATTTAGTGGTTATAACAATAACACTATAGGGAGACTAAATAATGTAAAGTTGATAAATAATGGTTGTAAAAATGGGGAGTAGATAGGAGACCACCGACATTTTTGCATGTTAGTCGTGTTAATGGTAGCAAACGAAACAGTGGTATTTAATTACTACAAATTACACAAATGAATGGGTGTGGGGTGGGGGTAGGGTGGTTATTGTTGATTAGTATATTAGATTATGAAATATTAATTAAAAGAGGGTATGATTATAGTTAAATAATTAAGGGTAATTGAGATGGACTGCTTACCGAACCGCCAACGAGCTTGAACGAGGGCAATTTGAGGGTTGAACACTAGGAAAGGGATCGAGCGGCGGAGGAAGTCCGGTTCCGGGCGGAAATCGGCATCGAAAATGGCGACATACTCGCATTCTTTGACATAATCATGCTTTAATCCTTCTTTAAGTGCACCAGCTTTGTAGCCACCTCTGCTCTCTCTAATTTGGTATGTTATGTTGAGGCCTTTGCTTGCCCACCTGTTGCATTCTGTCTCAATCATTTCCTGCATTTGTTAAACTTTTGGTAATTAGTGGCCAAAAATGAAAAAACAACCCCAATTGTATGTTAGTATCAATTAGTACTCCATATGAGTACAAATCTAATAAGAGCATAAAGTAATGGTGGTCTTTTTGATGGGTGTATATAGAAGTTGTCATAAGTATAATTCAATGCCAAATTCCAAAATAGCCCATTTCTTGGTGAGTTTTGTGATATATGTATTTATGCAGCTCATCATGTATAGAAACTATAGAATTGGGTAATGTTGAATAAAATCTGAACCCCTTTATCACATACAAAATTAAAGGAAATTATAAAAATGTTACCCCAAAAATACCCAGATCTTAAAATGGTCATATTAATGTACTAAATCAAGGTCAGGTAATTAATGGGTATAAAATGAATTATGCAACTTTTGAGTATCAAGGTACAGATGAAGCCCAATTAGGGATTGAAATAGAGAATGGGAATATGCAATGATTAGTGTTAAATGTAATTAGTAGTACTCCCTCCAGTTTAGCAAAATGGATAAGGAGCTGTTTGGATGGGTGGAGTAGGTTTTATTTATTACTCCTACCTTGATGATAGGATCAGTAGAGTCATCAAGCACTTGGATCACAAGACGATCAGACGGCCAGGAGAGATTACATGCTGCCCCAATTGAGATCTTATAAACCTGTCCCCAAAATCACACCAATCAATTTAACCACCAACCAAACACAGCTTTATCAGTCATTAGAAAGAAGAAGAATTCTAAAACCCCAATTATTTGGACCTCAAACGACACCTAATTGCAACGGTTCTGCTTACCCAAAGCGGCCAAAAAAAAATCAAACAAATGGCCCAATCACGTAGTCAAAAACACGCACAAAGATAAAGGGAAACGGAGTTCGTGACTACTGACCTCTCTCTCATTGAACATGGGGATTTGGATGAGAACCATTGGGAAATTGGAATTTCCGTTCTCCAAATCGTCTTGGAGAGGCTGGAAGTTGTAACGCTTTTCGGGTTTTTTCCAGAAGAGTTTTACCAGAATGATTACTACGCCCATGTAAAGCCTCTCCATGAACAGCATAACAGTCATGACTAAGCAAATGTACACCGACAGTCTCAGCAATGGCACGATTAACGGAGCTTTAACCATTTCCCACATCAGCCCAATTGTTCCGGCAAAGTCTCCGGTCACTTGAAACGTGTCCGGGAACATACTCGTCGTCGTGGTCGCCGCCGACACTTGTGCCATCTTTAAAATGTCTGAAGAAAACAGGGGAGCCAAGAAACAGGCGAATTGGGGTTTTGTAGATCTAATCTGAGATGGGTTTTTGAGAATGGAGTTGGGAATGCAATGTGGGTGAGATTGGAGTGAGGAATTTGAAGTTCAGATCTCTCCTCTCTCTCTCTCTTGCTAGGAAGAGAGAAAAGATGAAAGTCCCCTCTCTCTCCAAAGGGATGAGCCAAACAGAGCTTCTGCTTCTGTTCTATTTTGTGGAATCAAAATAGAAGAGAGACAGAGGAGTGTTGTGGCATTGTGGGTGGAGGAGGAGGAGAGGGG
>JAOTQG010154518.1:0-18498 GCA_025631175.1 Iris virginica
TAAATTAAATGAATAACATAATTATGTAAAATGAACATAACATTGAACTAAATGAACACTATCATATAACAGAAAATAAAAAATAATAATAAAAACATTATAAATGAACATTTAGTTATAAAAGATGAACATTCAGTTAATGGGAGCTCCTTAGTAGGAGGCTAGGAGCTCCTAGGAGCTCAGTATAAATTGCCCCCTCGGGATTATAGGGGTGGGGGTGGCAAGAGAGAAAGAGGGAGAGCTGACATTGTTTTGTTTTTTTATTTTTTTGTCTTTTTTATTTTGTATGCTAAATACATTAAATTTTCTCTTTAAAATTATTATTTTTTGTTTTTTCTTCCTTTTTATGTTTTTATCCTTTATCCTTTTTTTCTTATTTATACTACATAGATTTTTCTTTTAATTTTAATTAGTTTCTTTTTTTCGTATTTTTTCTTTATTAATTGTAATAAAATATATTTTCCTCTTTGTAAATACAAAATATTTGAATGTTTTCCCGTATCCTCGAACACGGGCTTACACTAATATATATATATATATATATATAGTGAAGAACTATACACATTCATCTGACATTATTAATTTATATCAGTTATCTAGAGATTATTTATTTAGATTTTAATTTAGTATTAAATACCTAATTACTGAACATAAATAAATTTATTAAACATCAAATCAATCATAAAGCCACATTAATCTTAATATGTTTAAGTGTCGTGTCCAAATTCTTTTTCTTCAATTTTAATTATTCCTGGAGTAAGATTTCTCTCTGTATATTTGTTTAAAATTAATTATATATAAATTTTATTTTGTACCCTCAAAATCATCGAACACAAATATACACTAGTAAATTATACAATATAGAACAAGAGAAGAAAGAGAATTGAAAAATAAAAATCTTTAATAATGTTTTTTAAAAGGGAATTGTTTTTTTTTTTAATACGATGGTTGATCCTCGCTGCTGAAGACCCTCTTTTTACATCAACTCTAGAACAAGTCTCTCTGAAAATGGCGAAGAGCCCATTAATTACTCTGTGGTAATCTCTTCTCTCTCATTCTCTGTCTCTCGCTCTCTCTCTCTGTGCTGATGGGCTGAGAGTTGCGATTTACAGGTGGACGCGTTCACCGACTCGGCGTTCAAGGGAAACCCGGCGGCGGTTTGTTTATTGAACGATGACAGAGATGAGCAGTGGCTCCAATCAGTTGCCGCTGAATTCAACTTACTTGATACCTGTTTCTCGACTCAAATCACCACCACTTCCGACGACGAGTCTCCTCCAAATCCTAGGTTCTGCCTCCGTTGGTTCACCCCTGTATCTGAGGTCCGCAATCTGTCTAAACTTTAATTGTTGGATATATCTTGCAAATCATGCACAGTTTGGACTTTTAATGGTCCAACTGAATAGGGTTTGGAATGTTTGTGAATCAATTTAGTTATGGAAGTCTTGTTTGCTTAAATTTTGATTAATTTCTTGTCATTATTCCATGTCGAATTAAGAGTTCTAATGGTGTCTCATGTTTAGGGTTTGAAAAATCGGCGTTTTTTAAACTCGAAGTCTTTAAGACCACTTTACTTTGGAGTTAATAGAAACACCAAAAAATTGGCAAAACCAGGGAGGAAAGCACGATACGATAGGAGGCATGTCTCGAGCCTAAGTGACCGCGGAGAACTTTAGAGGTAGGTTAGAAAGGAAGGAAAGAGAAAGGCTAGGAGGTTTTAAAACTCTCAATTGATACAGTTTTGTATGTTTTTAAATTTTGTGTGTGGCCAAAATACTCGACAAAACAGACCCTAAATAGCAAAATCTCTTAAAAAATGGTCCTTTTCTTATGATTTAGATGTCTGTTGTGGATCAAAGATACAAAGTCTTATTTAATTCGCGCTTTGATAGGTTAAACTTTGTGGTCATGCAACGTTAGCAGCATCCCACTATCTGTTCCGTTCTGGCTTGGTAAGTTCTAACACCATCGAGTTCTTGACGCTGCGGGGATTTTGACCGCCAAAAGAGTTTCAGATACTAAGAGCATAGAATCTTCAGTCCATCAGGATGGTGAAACACAAGATGGGTTTCTAATCGAGCTGAATTTTCCGGCGCTCCCACTTACAGAGTACGAGGGTGAGGTTTCTGTATTGTCTGAGGCCTTAAATGGTTCATCTGTGGTGGAAATAAAAAATACTTCTACTCGAGATGACATCCTGGTACGTATTATATTTGCTTTTACATTCTGTAATGTACTCGAACAAGCATCAACTGTATAGTATTGGAATCATTGCGAAATTCTGTAAGAAGGAGACACATAATCTTTTATAATCGAAGTTGAAAAGTTGGAAGGGAAGAGTGATTATTGTTATATTGGCAGGTCGAGCTTTCGTGTGGAAAGACAGTTGCAGATTTTGAGCCACGGATTGATGAGATACTAAAGTGTCCTGTAGGGGGGATTTTAATTACAGGCCTAGCTCCTCCTGGATCTGGCTTTGACTTCTTTAGTCTCTACTTCGCCCCTAAATTTGGAGTCAATGAGGTAACGGTTGGATTATTACAAAAAGTCGTTTAGATTGTCTTTTAGGTAGTCATGCTATATTTATTGTAGATTGGTATATAGCAGTTAAGGTTAGCTTGTTGGGTGCCAATGGAGTAACGTACATTGCCCTGCTTGTCTGAAGAACATCTCAAGTGACTTTCAATTGATTGCTATCAGTGCTCATGAAATTCATGTTTTTCAGGACCCAGTCACTGGGAGCGCACATTGCGCCTTAGCACCCTATTGGTGCGAAAAGCTCGGAAAATGTGATTTGGTTGCATATCAGGTAATCAATTATTCTCCATCGCTCTCCCCATTACATGTACACGTAGCTAGGCACTATCACAATTCATGATACATCCCCAAATTGAGCCTCGTCTGCAACACATGCATATATACTAGCCTCTTGAAAGCACCATTATTGTGCTAACTTTATATGGTTGTTCTGGTTTCAGGCATCACCTAGAGGTGGCACCATAAACCTCCATATGGATGAGAAGAATCAGAGGGTACTTCTTCGTGGTAAAGCTATAGCAGTTATGGAGGGTTCTCTGTTGGTCTGAATTTGTCCAAGTATGTGTGAGTTATACCGCATGTTCAACCAAGTGATTCAGTTATTATCATTGTCTGAAAAGGTTTATTGCGTTGTAAGTTTTATAGCTTGAATAAATGTATTCCTCATAAACTTTGAAAATTACTGTCAATTTTTGCAGTTGTTGTATCCCCTTCACTATATTATGCAAATTTGTTGTTTTTCTTCCAATTTTCCACCCTCTTGGTGACCATTCTCATGATTAAAGACAGACGACAGTTTTGTTTATATAGAATTAAAAATGAGTCTAAACTGGGTCAGATAACAACGATAACAACAGTGGTGAACAAGAGACTTGTGAAGGACTCTTAATGCAGCAGCAATTGATATCTTTATGTAGGTATTTTGTGATTCTCCCCTCACGTCGCCCTTGTTGCCATGTAGTTCAATTACAGAGGGGAACCATTCAGGGCGTTTCGCAATCGGAGTACCTTTCTCTAGGTTTAAATGTAGGTAGAACATTTATACGAGTAATTTATAGCGCATACTAAGTGCGTTCAAAATCTAATTTTCTGATATTTGTAAATGTGTATATATGCTCATTTATTCCCTCAGTCATTTGCAATTATGGAATTTATATTCCACAGTAATGAAATCAGATTTTCTTGCAAGGAGACGTGGTCTCTGCTTACAGGGCAAACCTCACCATATATACTCTTCCTGAATTCTTCTATTCATCCTTCAAGTTGAAGGATATTGAAAAAGAAGAAACCATTTGCCACACGTGGTCCCGGCTCGACTCATTTATTAGCCACGTATCGAGTCGAGTCTGGCTTGAGCCGAGTCAAACCCATGAGTCAGATCGGCTCACCTACAGCCCGGTATGAATGCATCATTTATTCGCTAATAAGATAAATTGCACTTGTTGTACTTCATATATATTTTGAGATGCATCATACCTTTACGTACCCTGATTTTGTGTTTTGTTGATCTCCAGGGTACCAATATTGTCCTCGATTGGTCCTTTCGTCCAATATATCCGTCAAGTGGTCGTCACTTTGGTCACGTGTCTTGCACATGTGGCAAGGAAAATGGTATTTTCGTCCTTCCAGCCCAGGTCCTCTTTACGTTCCCAACATTAACTGTGTTTAACTTGGATGAAAAATTAGTAAGTTGGAAAACTGAAAGTAGGAAAGAAATAATTATGGTTAAAAGGATTAATAAATTAATATTAATAAACATTTCATAATTACTTAAATGATTAAAATGTAAATTTGGTTAAGATACCAAAATCTATATTATAAAGTCACATATAAATCATAACTTTGCACATATTAAGAATATCTACTATGTACATAAGACTAACATTTTGTACAAAATTTAAATGAAAAGAAGAAGAAAAAAATCCTTGGAGAGAATGGGGTTATGTTTTTCAATATTTTAACTCTTATTTTCTGTGGATAGGAGTCTACTCTAAAAGATTGCGAAGGACATGAGAAGAGGGTGGACGAATGTGAAAAAAAAAAGTGGACGGAGCTAACAGAAAAAAGGCTCTCCGGCCGAGGAGGTGGCTCCGACCAGAAGAAAAGGTGGATGGAGCTAATAAGAAGTATACTTTAAAAGTGTATATCGACTGTTATGGATGTGAGGTGAAGGTGAATGAAATTTTAAACAAGATGGATGGTAAGCTCATGACTCCATTAATTACAACGATCTCATTTTTTTTCTTCTATTGATCTCATCACAAAAAACATATATTACTTCCTTTATCAGTAACTGAATGTCAAATTTCGAGTTAAATTAGTTAAATTTTTACAGCGTTTTACTTAAAATTGATTTTTTTGTTGCGAAGTTATAAAAAATGTAATTGAAAGTTTACCTAGGGTTAGTTTGACATTGCATTCCTGGAGCTTAGAATCACTTTTGGTGTCTATAATTATTTTTAACAGGCCCGCTCTTCTGATTATTGGGACCCTGTGCTAAACACAAAAATTAGGCCTCTAATCTGTAAAATTAAAAATTTCAATATTCCAATAAAATATGTCATGCCTTGAGCATGCAACTGACTAAAATATACATGGATAAAACTATTTTATTTGCGAATGCATGATGGATTAAAGGAAAATGCTGAAATGGGCCTAATACATATAAGTTAGATTAAAACAAATTAGGCCCTCCAAACTTTACGGGGCCATGTTCAAGTGCACATCTTGCACACCTATAGACCCTAATTTGTAATAGTGTTTGACTAACAAAAAAGATTCTAATTTAAGTTGTTAAAATGTGAAAAAATAAAAGTTATTTTGAACCTAATATTTTCGAAAGTGATTCTAACTTGCTTATATTTTTCTTGATAACTAACACTATTTATGTATGTACTTATTTAAACGAACGGTAAATTTAACATTTCATTTTGTAGTTTATTTTGAAAGATAGTAGTCAAGTACTTCTCATTAATTCTAAGAAATCAATTTTATTAAAATCTGTTTTGAAACTCACTTTTATAGAATCACTTATTCAAAATGTTTATTCTGTATTCTTACTAAGGTAAAAATTTTAGAATCTAAAATAAATAAATAAATATTATAATAGTATATTGATTTTGAAAAATTTAAGAGGATACTCAGTTAGAGATGGAAGGAGTAAAAACTACAAAAAGAGAGAAAAAAAAGAAGGTGATCATGTATCCAATTGGAGCCTTACTCTCTATCAACTTTTGCACTACAACTTTTCCCATTTATAACCTCAAGGAAATACTTCTATGTGCTCTGCTTTTACCCTACAAACTCCCACTTTAAGATTATCTTCTTTCTTCTTCTTCTTCTTCATCTTCTCCTTCACTGTTGTAGGGGTTAAGTCAGTTTACATAAGGGGAGAAGTCAGTTTGGTGACGGCATCGGAAATGTGGAACCTGGTGAACTAATAAATGCCATATTCAAAAGAACCGGAAAAAGTTGCAGAGGTCTTGCAGATTGAGGATGTTGTATCATGAAAACCCTAATCTAGTACTGGGAGCTGCTGAAAGTGTAAGCCCACCATTGAATAGTGATCAACATTCAAGTTTCTAACAACAATCATATGAATAAGGTGATCGCCAAGCGAGTTCCCCGGTGTTCAGGATATTCGAATTCGAGCTAATGCGGGCAGGCAGGCAGGCAGCTGTGTTAAAATTTGATAATGGTCAACCTCTGTAAATATCAAATTGACAGTTGACGATAAATTTGATACCTACTTTCCTTGGTTTCTTAATTTCCGTAATGTCGCCCTTGATGCCATGTCAATTCCTCACCCCCCCCCCCCTTTATATGTGTCGCCATTGTTGCCATGTCAGTTACAGACAGGGACTGTTCCAGCGGGGCTTTCTGTGGTAGGAATACCTTTCTCTTGGTTTGAATGTTGGTAGAATTAAAATCTAACCAAGCTCGGTCTAAAAGTGATTGCATCGACCTGACCATAAAGCACCGAAAGAAAACATAGATGGTAGTGTTGTAAGTTGGCTCCTGCTGGTGTTATAGTTCTTCAAAAACAAAAGCTCGCCAGTATTTCTATGTACGAGCAAATTAATACATGGTTCTCATCTTCACCAAAACCTGCAAAGCTAATTAAATGCAGAGGTTTCAAGCCTAAAACTTGCCTCCAAGTCCCAGGGCCACTCCACATTCCTTCATGATCACCCATAACCAAAATGTTGGGTTCACGAGCATTGAGTGAATCCGACACCAAACATGGAATTTCGTATGGTATATGTGAAGCCTCCTACTATCCATCTAGCATCAAATCATCACTGGACTTTTGGATCGCCCTGTGATGGACTCTTGATCCAAGATGCTGTGGTGAGAGTCTAGTAATTAGTAATTTTTTTAATTTTTTTTTTTTTGTATGGTCACAACATGTAAATTTCCAGGCATGAACGTTATATGATCTTGATCTACTTGATCCGGCTATAAATGTTCCTCTATCCCCTCCTTTGCAATAAACTGAAATTTAAATTTCCTTTTACATTAATGAACAAGATTTTCTCTGCTGGGCCTGCTGTTTGTGAAACTGTGGTAGGAGTTAAGTCAATCGACATAGATGGAGAGCGCGGAATTGTTAGTCACAGAAAACATGGATCCTGCGAAACTCATAATGGCCCTTGCAAAGAAAGGAAAAAGGTCAGAGATAAAGCAGATTCATGATGTACATCCGGTGCAGCCTGTGCCAACTTCGAACAGCCAAAACCAGCCAACGGGTAGAATCTTCACAAGAATCATGTGTCTGAGAGACTCCCAATCATCACATGTCCAATATCGGGAAGTTGAAGGTGCAGGTGGAACTAACACACTCCACAAGCCTACGAATGCCATTCAAGATGGCCCCTAGCAATGATTCCGAAAGGAAAAATAAAAATGTCATGGGTGATAGTACTAATGAGCTGCATGTGCATTGTGGTGTACTCCCCTGCTATTGCTTCTTCGCGCTCTGTTGCAGCTGATCACCGCTCAAAAATGAATCACACACAAAAACATTATTACTCTAGGGCAGCCCGCAGTGGCACACCCCCATGGAATCAGTTATGGTGGTAGACCTTCTCCCACAACTGGCTGCTGCATTCCTCCAGCGCCACCTCTCGCCACAATCATCAAGCACCATTGGCTGGGGAATCAGTCTCAATTACTTATAATCCTTGCTCCTGTCATGATGTGCCAGAAGCACCAACCCCTCTAGCTCATCCCTACCACATCATATTTGCCGATGATCATCTTGGCCATGGCAATTTGATGTGAAGTGTGCTTCAATTTGCTTAGCCTCATGGCTTATTATCATGTTACTGTTTGCTCACTCTTTATTTTGTCTCGGAGATCATTGCATCATTTTTCAATACTAAAAGTTAATCGTCTACAATTATGGTTCATGATCAGCACCATTTTCTTAAAATGATATGCTAGTTGGTAAACAGAAAGCATAGACAATGCTGCAACTAATTAAAAGTACACAATTTTTGTGACATACAAAAAGTGAAGGTTACCAAAGTTACAAAGGCTTGAGATTATTATTTGTGGTAAAGTTGAAGTTAGCACACATGGTGTTATGTACCAAAACAGAAGAACTAAACCCCAATCTCCTCATTCCTAGATCAAATTGTAGCAGATTATCCTCCATCTGATGTGCTCCAATCACTACGGATGCCCTCGGTCTCATCCCACCATCCACAAATCCTAAACACCACACATCAATCTCATCCTTGACAATCCTGACCATCGAATTCGATCCAAACATCCTCCAAAACACATCATCACTCTGCATCACAAGATCAACGGTCGGCACTGCCGGCCCCAGTTGCGTCTCGGATACATCATCGGCTACGAAACACAACGAAAACGGCTTCACTGGTTTAGTTACCGTGAGGTTCATTGCAGCTGATTCATTAACAAACACCTCAACAAAGGCTTTAAAGATCGTTCTTTGGAGAATGGTGTAAGGATGAACTGTGTTGATTTTGGTCCCACCGTAGCCTTTTCGATCAACGGCTAAGAGTGAACTATTGAGCTCTATGGGCTTTCCGTTTACTTTAATAGCAGTGACTCCAATGTAATAGGGCGTTAACGTGCTCCCTCCATCAGAAACTTCGAGGAGTGGAGTGTAATTAAGCAATTTCGAAAGGTCAATACCGGGCAAAAAGGAATACGGACCGGGAATATTGAAAAACGCAACGCCGGGAGCGGAAGGGGAACCGGACATGCAGAGGGCGAATAAAACCGGGGAAAACACGGCCGTATTAACCTGCGCCGGGAGTGAAAATTCCGACGAGCCCAATCCCACCAGACCGGAAACACCTCTAGCGTGTCCCTTGAGCACGGACGACTTCTCGGAGCAAGAGAAAACGAACTCAGGGAACACGTAAAGTGGGCCCGGGTTAACACCGTCGGTTACGGGCAAAGCGAGGTAATCAGAGAGCGCCACCGCCACGTCAGCGGTGGGGTTACGTGTGAAGGAGTTTTGAGGATAGACAGCGCAGGAGTCGTTGGCGGTGCATGGTGGCGGGGAGCCGGAATGGAGGCACGTGGCGGGGGAGCAGGAGTGGAGGGAGATGCAGAGGGAGGAATCGCAGGGGATGGAATGGACGGTGGCGGAGGTGTAATTATGCGTGCAGTCGATCCAACTGAAGGTGGCGGTTAGGTCTAGGAGTAATTCCGTTGGTTGGAGAGGGGTTTTTAGGTAAATTGAGATGGAGTAGAAAGGTTTGGAGTGGTGGTGCTGGTGCTTTGTGATTGGAGCTAGGAAAGCTGAAAGTGAAGGAGAAATGAAAAAGAAGAAGAGAACTGAAATTAGGGTTTTGGAAGCCATTGGTTCTGGAAAAAGTGAAATTGAGAGTTGCAGTTGGGGAAAAGGAAGTTTGAAATATAAAAAGTTTTGATGCGGATTTTTTTGGCCATTTTTGCTGGCGTAAACCCGAGGTTCTAGCGATTTCGCTCGAGGACAAAGGGTATGAAGGGATATAGGCCTAATTTGGAGTGATTCTACGTCAGGTCTAATTAAGAACTTGAGCCTTTGGCGAGGAAAATTGGGGGAGCTTCTTCTGCTCATGATGCAATCTTTTTAGATGATATGGACGAAATGTTTGGTGAGTAAATTACAAACTCCATCCACTTGTTGGTCTGATTAAATCCTCTTTCTGCCCTGTATATATCAGATAAAATGTATTTGCATGTCACTTGTGTTTGAATTGAGGTTACTAAACCCAGTAGCCTATAGCATACATATTCTCTCTAAGGTTGGATAGGTCGGAGAAAATATTTAGTGATCACAGAGCACAATGTCTGAAACTAAGGGGGACAAGTGGGAATTTGGACCTGACTGTACAATGCCTTTTGTTGAAGGTTTGAACCTTTAGGAAGCAGAATTGGGGAGTGCAAGATGCAATTTTTTTTTAATTTACTCCTCTATATCTACCAAGATGAATGTCCCTTTATGTTGATGATCATGGAGAAAAATAACACTCACCAAAAGGCACACTCCATAGTCGTCTTAAATATCAACAATCATTGGCACTCATGCCTCTGTTAATTGATGCCCATTTCCTTCTTTCGAGTATTCTTTGATTATTTAGTGAGGAAAATGCATGCATGCACGGATGCAATTCAATTTGATTTCTGCCCTGTGAAATAAACAAAACCAATTACCTATCAATTGACTTTGAAATTGAAGTTCGCAGTAGTGGGTACCATTTCGGCATTTCCCATAACTGACGAACTAACCTCTCCCGTTGATTCTACCTCAAAATGCAGTGAACTATCTAGTGTCTCTAGTTCTTATTACCTTCATGACTTCTTCTGCAGATGAGGCTGTGTTTAGTCTTTACATGTTTCACGTACATTCTTGCAGAGAGAAGTGTCACAGGGGATGTTGTGGTAAGTGGTGGAGGTGTAGTTGCGGGTACAGCTGAACTAGCTGAAGGTAGCGCCTAGGTCGAGGAGTAAATTGGTGGGTTGGGGAGGGTGTTTTAGGTAAATGGAGATGGTGTACTGGGGGGTTGTGATCTTTTCGAATTGGAGCAACTAGAGCTGAAAATGCAGGAGTATTAAGAATGCCAGCTGAGACGAACAAGATGAAGACTGAGAGTTTAGGTGGTAGTGTCATTGGTATTGACATTGATGTTGATAATAAGTCAAAATTGATGAGTATAGATTGGAAAAGTTGGGTGTTAATTGTATAGGACCCACCCACAGCTTGATTAGTATAACCACAGATTGAAGTGCTTATTAGTCAAAAGTCACGTAAATTTTGCATTGGATGGGATTTGATATATGTTTGATTGTTCAAGGAAGGCTCCTTCAAAGTTCTTAGGGTCATTCTTTTGCAGTGTTAGTGAGTTGGGATTAAGCTAATAAAAGTATAATGGTTTGTGCTTTTTCTGAGACTTGACATATCCCCTTGAAAGAAGTGAATTGTTACCAACTGGCCTATAGGTGTTTTTTTTCCCCTTCATGGAAAATACTTTCACATGAAATTATGAAATAAAATTATGCAGGATTGTCCCACCACAGGTTATGGTTGTTCGAAAGTAAGGTCTACAATCACTTGCCACTGAAATTGAAGTTGGCACAGGTAGTACCATGCACCAAAACGGAAGAACTAAATCCCAACCTCTTCGACTGAACATCAAACTGCAGTAGATTATCTTCCAACTGCAGCCCTCCAATCACAATTGATGTCCTCAGATTTGCCCCGCCATTCATGATTCCCAAACACCACAAATCTGCCCCCTTCCTTGAAATCTTAACCATCAAATTCGCACCATGAATCCTCCAAAGCACATCGTCACTTCCCATCACAAGATCTACGGAAGGAACACCTGGTCCTAAATGTGTTGTCAGGACATCAGTCGCAGCATAACAGAAGTTAAATGGCTTCACTGGCTTCGCTGCAGTGAGGTTCATCGCAGCTGATTCCTTCACAAACGCATCCGTAAAAGCTTTATATATAGAACTTTCCAGGACGGTGTAGGGGACCACTGTGCTAATCCGCGTCCCCCCAAATCCGTTTTCATCTATCGCCAGCAGCGTCTGATTCAATGACAGTGGTTTGCCGTTGACTCTGACTGACGTTACCCCGATGAAGTATTCGTCAGATGGGTGAAGGTAATAAGTTATTTGAGTAAATCCAACAGGATTCAAAAGCAGTGGAGTGTAAATTAGGTGCTTCGAGAAGTCAATTCCGGGAGAGAAATTATAAGGCCCGCTGGTATTAAAAATAGCTGCACCTGGAGCTTTTACTGAGCCAGAAAGGCAAAGCGCAAACAAGTAAGGAGAAGAGTAAGCCCCACTAATCTGAGCGGGGATCGAAATGTTGGACCGTCCCAAACCAGCCAGACCGATTACCTTTTTCGTAAGGCCTTTGAGTAAAGAGGTTTTGGAGCAAGAGAAGATGAACTCGGGAATGCGACCAAGTTGACCCGAAGGGATAGCGGTGGGGAGAGCGAAGGCATCGACGATGGCCTGGGCGATGATGACTTGTCGAGTGACCGAGTTTTCAGGAAAGAGGGCACAGGAGTTATTGGCACAACCAGGACCGGGAGGGTCCGAACAGAAATTGCTGCAGGCCAAAGAATGGAGGGAGTCACAGAGAGGAGTGTCGCAGGGGATGTTGTGGTAGGTGGTGGAGGTGTAGTTGTGGGTACAGTCGAGCCAGCTGAAGGAACCGCCGAGGTCAAGGAGTAAGTTGGTGGGTTGGAGAGGGGTTTTTAGGTAAATAGAGATGGTGTACCGGCGGGTCATGTGGTCTTTTTGAATAGGAGCAATGAGAGCTGAAAATGCAGAAGGAATAAGAATGCCAGCTGAAATGAACAAGATGAAGATCGAGATGATAGGCAGCAGTGTCATTATTGGCACTGGCATTGCTGTTAATTACAAGTCAAAGTTTGTGTATAGGATTTGAAGAGTTGGGAGTTAATATAGGACCATGATAGATTGAAGTGATTATTAGTCAAAGTCTAAAAAGGACGAAAATTGTGCAGTGGAATGGGGTGGATTGGATCATATACTATTTGACTGTTTAGGGAAAGGTTCCTTCAGTGTTCCAATGGTCATTCTTTTGCAGTGTGGGTGAGTTCTGGATAAAATATTTGATTGGCTGTAGACACTCAGTTTGTAACAAAGTACTGCGTCTTATTATTAGCCACTCCATTCATCCTATAGTACCACTGTTATTTATAAGAGGGTAAAAAGATAGTGCGTCCTTGGATTTTATACACCATTAGAATTTTAAAATTAACTTGAGGGTATTAAGAACATACTTAAAGTTAATTGTGCTTTCTTGAACCTTGGATTGTGTTGTGTACCAGGTTTTAGTTGCTTAGAGATATACTCTAATAGTAGTACTATTCTTGAGAATGACTTTTTGGATGCTGCAGATATCAGTTGAGCCTTCCCTGAATGGGTATGAAAACTGGATCTTTAAACAGATTTCAATGGATCCTGCAGATGTCAGTTTAGCCTTCCCTGAACGTGGTGTTGAATATTTGCTTTGAATTCATTAAAAAAAATGGCATTTCGTTCATTTAAATAGAGTAATGGTTTGTCAAAAAAATTAGTTAAAAGTTCTACCATAAATTCCTGCATATCATTTTCCATCTAGTAATGGAGAGAAATAGGTCCGTAGAATCCCTATAAAGTATTACTCAGTTTCCTACAAACGTTTACAGAATTACATCAATCAAGTAATTTCTGATTTTCTATCAAACGCAACGTGTAATTGCAGTGAACCGAAATCAAAATTTCCAAGTTGTGCGAATCAATGGACGAACCACAGGTACAATTTATCTACATTTCTACTTTTAAATTGCTTCACAGAGTGATTTATTTCGTCTAAGTTCTCCAGTGACATGCAATGTGAACTCCTTTTGTTAAGAAAAGATGCTACTCCCTCCGTTTTAATTTAATTGTCCACTTTCCTTTTACACAATATTTAAGAAAAGTAAATTTTGTGGACATGATCAAATGAAAAGTGGGTCCAAATGGAATTTGTGGATGTAATCATATTCTCAAATATGAAAGTGGACAATTATTTTGAAACTTCCCTAAATAGAATAGTGGACAGTTAAAATGAAACGGAGGGAGTGTAAGTTTATGGATTTGGAACCCATGCATGTCAAAATGTGAATGCTTGCGATAGTCTTTGTCAGCCGATTCAAGTATTTATGGAACTTAGTCAAAGGTTTGACACCTCACTTCCAGGATCTAAGCTTAAGGAGCCTCCAAAAATTCTATAAATGTTTCATTTGGATGGATAGTTTATACCTTAGTTCCTCTATTTTAAATAAATATTAGTAGCAGCTGGTTCCACACATGTGTTTGAAACATCATTACCTACAAAACACACCCTGAATGGCTTTACTGGCATTGTTGCCGTGAGGTTTAGCCCAATTGTTTCTTTCACGAAGGCATCTCTTATTGGTGCAGTGGTAATGGATGTCTGCAATCTAGCGTGCGATACCACTGTACTAATCCTGGTCCTACCAAAGCCATTGTCATCGATGGCTAGAAGGGTACGATTTAAAATCAGAGAGTTTCCATCGACTTTGATGGATGTAACACCAATGAAGAACTCGTTTGAAGGGTAATAAGAGTAACCTACTTGGGTGAAATCAATTGGGTTTAAAATTCTCACAAGATGATAATTAAAGGGGTAGGGGTGGGGGTGGGAGGGAGAAGAAAAACAGGGGAACACATTCTGTGTGGCTCGGAGGATTGGTTTGGTGGTGGGACATGTAATTTTCTAGCAACAGCTCTACGACCCACCGGCATTCTTATGGAGACATGCCTGTTACTTCTCAAAATTTTTGGATACTGGCACTTCCAGACGTGTTTCCAAATGATGTTGGATTTCAGTTATTATATTCAGACACGAGAGGACGCATCTTATTCTTTGTTGTGGTTCATTTTTTGCAATTTTTCACCAGTATTTAGAAGTATGAATTTCAAATTGCCTTTAAGGTTCTATTTTGTGATCTTACGAATTATTTTGTGAATTTGGTGTCATACATTCATTTTATGCATATCTTGATTTCTAATTGCTTATTAATGTCCAAATGCCTACTATTGCAGATTGAAACTGGATATACTTTTTGAGCTTGATATGGATGCTAATCAGTTAGAGACTGGTCATTCATACCTTGTCCTCGGAATGGATTTCTGCATTGGATCTTCAAACACGTAAGTGGTCTAATTCTTCACATTTAACTGGTCAATTTTACCTTCACTGTTGCAGGTTTGGGTTGGAATCACACGCAGGCTGTGTTACCTCGACTCGGGTGGGAGGATCCGACACGGGTGCTGATCCGAGTGCCGGCTCCTCCAAAATTATAAAAATTCACACCAAATGTAGTGTAAAACAGCCACACCCACACCCACACCCACACCCACACCCACACCCACACCCACACCCACACCCATGTTGTGTCGAACATGGGTATTTCGGCAAAGTCAAGGGTCCACGTAACATAGCAAGTAAGAAATGAATCTCAGACAATTCCCTATTCAAAATTTGACACCTCACTTTCAAATTTACTAGTTCCATTTTGTGCTTTTTATTCTTTTCCTGAAGTTTCACATACAGGGAATTTAATTTGCACCAGTCACTTATTAATTGCCATTGGAATTGAAGTTGGAACAAGTGGTACCATGCGCCAAAACTGAAGAAGTAAACCCTAGTCTCTTGGATTGCACATCAAACTGCAGTAGATTATCCTCCAATTGCTGCCCTCCGATCACTATTGGCGTCCTCGGTTTGGCCCCACCATCCACAAATCCCAAACACCACACTTCTGCGCCCTTGTTTTGAACTCTAACCATCGAATTTGCTCCGAAGATCCTCCAATATACATTTTCACTCTTCATCACAAAATCAATCGTAGGAACAGCAGGTCCCACATTTGTGCTAGAAACATCCTTAGCTGCAAAGCAGACACTGAATGGCTTTACCGGCGTAGTTACACTGAGGTTTAGGGCAGCTGATTCTTTCACAAACGCATCAGTTAGTGCAGTAAAAATAGAGGTTTGTAACACAGTATAAGGTACCACCGTACTTATCCTGGTCCCACCAAATCCATTCTCGTCAATGGCCAGCAGCGTCTGATTCAATTTCAACGCTTTGCCATTAACCTTGACGGAAGTAACGCCAATGAAGTACTCATCGGATGGGTAGCCGTAGTAACCTACTTGGGTGAAATCAACTGGATTTAGAAGTAGCGGAGTGTAAGTAAGAAACTTTGAGAGGTCCACTCCGGAAGAAGAATAGTAGGGACCACTAGTGCTGAAAACGACGCCGCCTGGAGCTTTATCGGAGGCGGGAAGGCAGATCGCGAAAATGTAAGGAGAGGAGAAGGTGCTGCTAACCTGGGCCGGGAGGGAAAAGTTAGACCTCCCGAAACCGGCCAAGCCTGTGACCTTCTTGGATAAGCCGGTGAGTAGAGATTGTCTGGCACAAGAGAGGATGTAGTTAGGGATGCGGGCAAGTGCGTGACGCGGTGAGGTGGTAGTGGGAAGAGCTAGGGCGTCGACTAAGGCGTCATTCAAGTAGAGGGTGTGGCGTTTGACGGGGTTTTCAGGGATGAGGGCGCAGGAGTTGTTGAGGTTGCCGGGAGCGGGAGGGCCGTCGTGGGTGTTGAAGCAAGCACCTGCGTGAAGGAAGACGGTGCAGACAGGGGATTCACAGGGGACGTTGCGGTAGGTGGTGGAGTTGTAGTTTCTGGTGCAGTCGACCCAGCTGAAGGAACCGGCGAGGTCGAGGAATAAATTTGTGGGTCTGAAAGGGGTTTGGAGGTAGACTGTGATGAAGTATTGGTTGGCTGTTTGGTCTTTCTGAATTGGAGCAAATAGAGCAGAGAAAGAAGGAGAAGGAAATGCAGAAATGGCGAGGAGGAGGAAGAGGATGGAGAAGATGGACATGGAAGGATTAGGCATTGACATTGCTCGTAGTACTGATGGATGCAGAGTTGTGAAAATTAGTTAAGACTTGGGAGAGAGTTTATAGAGAGTGAGGATCCACCCGTCGGGAGAGTTTGTGTTCCTGCGGTCCCATCCCGTGGGTCTTAGATGCGTTTTTAGATATATGGATCATCAAACTATAGGCAAATAAGAAACCGGGAACAAGGGGCGGCTGGTGGCTCTACCTCAGTTCCATCACTTCTCATGCCCCTTTGGGAAAAAAAAAAAAAAAAAAAAGGCAAATAAGAAACTATAGGCAAAATAGGCTTGCGTCGGTCGTAGTCTTGAAGTGTATTTATACAGACCACCCCTTGTACTTTTGCCCAACTTTTGTTGCTCTCTCCAAAATTTAATTATTATACAGCGTCTATCTTTTGTTCATTTAATTTTGATTAATTTAATTAATTTAAATTTTATATAAATATAATATAAATTAAAAAAATACTGAAAATATTTGTTTCATAAAATTTATCAAACTTTATTACAGTTGATCATAATTATTTTTAAAAATATAGGTATACTTAAATTACCTCCCCTTTCCTAAATGTTTTATTTTTAATTTTCTTATTACTTAGTTTATTCGGTATTTTTCTACTAGTAAAAATATTTTAAAATTGTTTTACGTAAATAATTATTTTCTCCCACTTTACGTGATGCTTATGTATTATTTGCTTACGTAATGATTTTGATGAAAAAACCGTAGTTAACATGGTCAATTAAGCAACGAGTTGTGTTCAGATGCTTTAATTTGTAAAGCTTAAGTACTGGTTGTGGTTTGTTTCTTTGAGATCTTCCTCATCTATATATGTAGTATTTGTTTTTGTTGAGCTTCACTTGTGCATTTTCAATCATA
The DNA here is from genome assembly GCA_025631175.1 of Iris virginica. NCBI lineage: Eukaryota > Viridiplantae > Streptophyta > Magnoliopsida > Asparagales > Iridaceae > Iris > Iris virginica. Next base: position 17,375 of record JAOTQG010154518.1, read on the forward strand.
CAAAATTCATCGCTACTAGAAAATTTTACTTCCAGCAAAGTTAATACTACATTAATATTAAGAAGAAGCAGCAATAACTAAGTCACAATAATCTCAATCACTGGGGAATGATTTTTTTTTTTTTTTTTTTTTATGTGATCCAATACTAAATTATCTTTCGAATAGTAAATATATTTTGCAAAACAAAAGTGTATTCTCACCTTCTTAGGTTGCATCCACAGATTTTTTAGGTTTGGATCACCGATATGATATTTGATTTCTTATTTCTTATGACTTTCATCATTTTTTTAAAAAAAAATTTCCTTACTTTTTCATTTCAATCATTTCAAAATAATATATTATATCACCAAAAATTGACTTACCAATCTAAGCCTTAGTAAAATGACAGGAAATATACAGCTCCCTCTCCCTCCTACACAAAATAATACCCCGTCAACTATTTGATCATATTATCCTTCATACCAAAATGATTACCTCATCTTCAGTCAATTTAAATGAAGTTTGACCAATTTGTAATGTGAGAATTGACTTATTTTTGTGAGAGCTTGATAGTAATTTCGGTATTGTACCTTATTATTCAAATTTGTGTTCATGTTAAGTAGATGTAATGTGTTTAGCCCTAATTTATCTAAGTCAAAAGCACACCTCGTTAGTAACCGGCTTGTTAATTAAGTCATAATAGAAAGGAAATTCGTTAGTACATCGTTAATAAACAAACGAGAATATGGGGTCTAATTGGCAACCTTGAAAACTCGAGGGATTGGAGAAATAAAACTTAACGGCGGCTAGGCTAGTTACTTGGCCATAAATAGACAACACTTCAAGGACTAAAATAAAAATAAGGAATTGATAGCTTGGGACCAATCTATAAATAAAAAACATGAAGGACTTAAAATTTAGGAATTGTAGAGTGGCCACGATGAGTCGCAACCCTAGTAAATTGTGGGCGCAACACCTCAGTTGGCTAGAAGGCTATAAATACCCCCCTTTCCCCCTCAATTCCTGCTTTGAAATTAAGAGATCGAGGGAGAGAAACTAGAGAGAGAGAGAGAGAGAGAGAGAGAGAGAGAGAGAAAGAGAGAGAGAGAGAGAGAGAGAGAAAAAGAGAGAGAGAGAGAGAGACA